>CALYCZ020000098.1:0-67930 GCA_944470555.2 Heterobilharzia americana | reverse complement strand
CAGTTTACATGCATCATCAAATTGATAATGGTGGAGAAATCCCCATTAATTGAGCTGTTCTGAAAGATACAGAAGGTTTATCATGATATCAAAAGTGACTGCTGGTTATAAAAGAACAGGGAAATATCACCTCACAGTACATACAGATTGTCCATGAGTTTCGGTTTTCTCCACTGACTACTCTTTTTTCACAATAAAGTGGCACCGAAATCGTATAATATTCGACGTCCGCAGTGCATGTGACCCAGATGGTTAACCTGGCGGTATGGTTCTGTGCTTTGTCAGACAAACGTTCATTTTAACATCGGTTCACATGTTTATAGTATTGTTGGCCAACGAAAACTCACTTCATCGATTTCGGATAACGGTAAGTGTTAGCATAACCATATAATCCACGCGAACATACAAGTCCACGCAATTGCCACTTGTAGTGTAACTCCACACAGCCATTCAGATGCAAGTCATGAGGATTGGTTGTTGCGGCACGAAGAAATAAACATTTGAGTGACCATTATCCAATGGCGACGGATTTTCTCACATAGAATTCACATTGAAGCATACTGCATTATCAGGGATGTATGTTCACTGCTAATTCCCTTCTATGAAATGGATTCAAAGGAGGTGAAGGAGTGGGAAAGATTGTTTGCGAACATTTCTTACTTTGGGTCACCAGGTGGGTTTATTTCCTGGACTTTCGGTTGCCTAAATTTTCGCTGCCATTACAACCGTCCAGAAGCCTTAGATCATTTACCGCACTTGAGTTTCTGTACACGGGTGCATCCAGGATGTTGGAAACTGCGCGAGCTTACCTCGGAACCTTTCAGAAAGTTGAAAAACATTAGGGGAAGATCAGTTGGAGTATCCTTTCAATAATTTCTGGAAGTATGTATGAAGTAGTATATTCAGTAGGTTGACAATTTCGGCGAAAATTATGCCCAAGGTTTTTTTTTCAAAATTAAGCTGAAAAGAGAAGAAGGAAGGGAAACCACGAGCAGAAACTGAAGATTGATGTACCGCACAAGACGAAATTGGGAAGGGAGAAGTTCTTATCATCTTAGAGACGCTTGAGCTATATATACACTTTAATTTATGTATATGAACATGACTCTCATGATCTTCCTACGTAAAATTTGTACACGTTTTTGGATGTAACATATTTGCTCGTAGACGTACCGGGAAAACTTTACTGACTACACAACCTAAGCCAGTGGAATAGCAGTCAAACGCCCCGTGCAACGATGTTAGGGCCCATTAAGGGAGAAGTACCAAGGACTGTTGATAGCCTTAATTTACACCTTTAAAGGTCCTAGTCAGTTTTCATTAGCCCAATATGTATATATAGTGACCAAAAGAGTCATAACTCATCACCGGTTAGGGGCTTATTCAGTGCAGAACGAAAGACAGATAATGAGCCTGCAGGAGGTCTATTCCGGATGTGAGAAAGCTTATTGAGGCGGGAATCACCTCACACACTGGTCTTTGTTACTCAGTATTAGCTAATTGTTTGTGATTACGTTTACTGAAAACAGACGTTACAACTATTTTAGTCAATAAATAAATAATAAATATCTCTATTCTCAAGTTATGAAGTTAACATGAGAGAAGTCAGTTTACAGGCCTCATCAAATTGATAATTGCAGAGAAACACAAAAGGTTTGAGCAGTTTTGAGTGGCACAGAGGGAGCATATTAGACTCTATCACGATACCAAGTGTCTAAATGTTATGAAAATAGCAGGAAAAAACCACTTTACAGTGCATATACATCGTTCTGAGTTTAAGTCATTCCTAATCATAATTCTTATTTCACATCAAACGGCGCAGTATTTGGTGTTTGCGTTGTGAGTAGCTGACGTGATTGATAAGTCTGCAAAACTCAGCGTAATAGCGAGAACATCATCCCAATAAATAAGTATCGTTCAAAACTTCGATGTAGGTTTTTCATAACGCAATACAGTATGCTGTGGAACAAACTTCCCGCTCCTATACGAGCATGCCGTTCGCTCGGCCAGTTTCAACGACTACTTAGTAAATTCCTCCTATCTAACGAATCTCATCAATTCGTTGACGGCCAAACCACAAACGGTAATGCCATGCACTAAGGTACTACTGGTACCTAGACCCAAGGGAGACTAACAGCAATGACATAAGTATACAATGCCGAAAACTAAACGCAATAGTTTAATTAAGATCTAATTTCTTTGAAAAAAAAATGACCAAGAGTGAACAAGAAGCGGAGTGCGACACGATATGCTACAGTGAACTTATTAGATACTCAAATGTAACCTACTTTTCTTCATAACCTAACCGATCTCACGACTTAACACCTATTTCCTAAAAATCGCCCCTTAAAGTAATCTCTCTACTCCGAAAAGATAAAAGAACTGTCTGTCGGTGCATTTTCATAGCATGCAACTCTTTATTATTTGCCCTTTGTCATCAGTACTTACATGTAAGTACTCTGCACCAACATAGTTTCGGTAGACCCGGTATGGTAGTACTCAACAGGCAACACCATGGTCGTCCCCCTCGTGACCAGATAAAGGGTGGTGGTCCGAAGAACAAAAAAAAACCCACGGATTTCACCTAAACGTTTATAACTTCATCATACGCTTGTACATAGGTATATAACAAGTAAATACCTGGTAAAATATCCTCTAATCTTTCTATTTCGTAGTGATATCTTCAGCTTCAGACTGATTTTCATTACTGTCGTGCGCACCTTCATCTTCTTCCACCTAAGCTTACCTCTAAACAGTTGGTTCTGGACACTTCCTCAAGTAAGTTTAATAGTCAGTAAAAACTCACCCAGATGTATCATGGTCGATCTACTCCTGTGTATTTTTGTGCTCCCGTTACAAATTTCGCCTGCTGCTCGCTTTTGTTATTCACTTCTCAGGTTTGCTTAACCAGTCCTGCATTCAAATGGAATCCTACAAATCGCATTCGCCAGTGGGAAATATTGCCATCAAAACCTGACGACGAACGCACACACCCCGAGGTCATGAATGTGATGCGGCCTCACCTTCAAGAATATTGGATGATTCAAACGATGACCGGATAATCTTCAAATTCGAACTGAGCCTGCTTCAACATGCCTCCTATATGCCATAAATCACAGCATCTAATGTATAGCATAACATTGTACATAATAGTCATCTCTCATTACCAAAGTGATCAAACCTGTAAAATGGTTTGTATTCATGTAACCTTTGTTGTATGAAATATGTTATTATTATTATTATTATTATTATTATTATTATAGAGAAATCTGTTGCATAGCATTATTAAGGATGTGCTGCTGTTAGGTAAAGTGATCTCTCGGGTCGGATTGTTTATCCAGATTTCTGCTGCATTCGTCACGGACCAGAAATTGGAGACTAGTTATTGTGTTTGAGGTTTCGTATATGGTATTATCTAGGGTACTGGTTGGCAGGTGAGTTGGTTTTGGAGCTGTTCAAGGAAGAGGAAGTTGGAGGCGAGCCAGTTGGACAGTTCTAATATCCGTTTCCAATATTACGTACAAAGTAGGATTTTCAGTATATTTATACTTTCTGATCAAATTAATGCTTAGGACTTTCTCGTCAGGCTGGTACTAAAAGGAGAAGAGAAAAGAAAGCGCAGGGAGAAGCTGGACAATGGAATACCACGTAAAACAAACTGGGAGGAGGAACTTTCTTGTCTTTTTAGGGTCATTCGAAATATATGTAAACTTTAGTTTACGCATATAAGAAGAACTCTCCCTTTTTATCTTACATGAAGCTCTCGCGAGTTATTAGATGGGCATTCTTTGTCAGTTTACGTGAAGGGAACACTGACTATGTATTTGTACTGCACAATCCGACCAGATGGACCAGTGATCAAACACCCCTTATGAGTCCATTGAGGTAAAAAGTAATTGAGATTTATGATAGCTGTACTCCACACATTTAGAGGTCCTAGTATGTTTTCATTAGCCCAGAACGTATACATAGCGCCCAGGCGAGTGATGGACTCATCATCTGTTAGGAGCTTATTAAGTGCAGAACGAAAGACAGATAATGAGCCTGCAGTACGCATTTCCTCAGGAGGTCCATTCCAGATGCGAGAGAACTTATTGATGAAGAAGTTTCCTCACAATTTGGCCTTACAACACCGATTTTCAGCTGGTAGATTGTGATTACGTAAATAGTGAGTAGACGTTACAACTATTTTAATTTCCGGGCCACATAAGTGCACTTGCTTGCGAAGTAGTTTATAGTAAAATATAAGATTCATTCTAAGTCGCCTCTTCCAGAGAGGTCACAGTACTAGCATGTTGCATCTGGAGATGTAGTTTAGGCTGCAGTCAGCTCCTAGTGTTCTTCGTGTAAACTGGCGTTGTACTCCTTCAATATTTCATTTGTCGCTTATACGAAGGCCACTTAAGATAGACGGACAGTATTCTAAATTTG
This sequence comes from Heterobilharzia americana, assembly GCA_944470555.2. NCBI lineage: Eukaryota > Metazoa > Platyhelminthes > Trematoda > Strigeidida > Schistosomatidae > Heterobilharzia > Heterobilharzia americana. Next base: position 63,499 of record CALYCZ020000098.1, on the reverse strand, counting down.
GACGGATGTTCACTCTGTAAAGTAGGACCCTTAATCCAGTGCTATGAATGTTATGGACGGTGCATCCAAGGAGTTTACGTGACTCAGATATGATACAAGCCGTCTGCTCGGAGAATGTTAAGTCACTGGGATATCTAAGACCAAGATCTAACACTGAAGAACGTCTAGGTAGCTTTTGCCCACACACTTCGAAAGACACATCTAGGTTATCGCTGCCTATGCTAAGCCAACCACACTTATCAATGTTGAACTGGAGATGGGACTCGTCACACCACTCAGCAACTTCACCTAATTCCTGTCGAGCAGTAGATAGCGTGTTGCTTAGTTCGTGAGTATACAACCTCAAGATCATCAGCGTATGGGAACGTTCCCCCTGCAGTGAAGCACTTGTAAACCCAATTAATATAAGTTATGAACAACAAAGGTCCAAGGACACTACCCTGAATTACTCCACTGGTTATCAGCCTAGGTTTAGACTGCATAGAATTTTTGACGATTTCACTGCGGTCACTAAGAAATGATTTTAGCCAATGAAGTAAAGGGTCATGGATGCCAATCGATTGCAGCTTATCAAAGAGAATACTGTGTGGCGCCCTATCAAATGTCTTTGATATATCCAAGTATAGAAGGTCAGATATTTTCTTAAGTGACGAGCAAGCATTAATAAGTAGAAGCTTAAAAAGGCTACTGTAGCCTGCAAAGTAACTCACTAGGTCTCTTAAGCCTCGGTGAGCGGAAGAATTTCTGGTATCCAGTTCGCTAGACGATGCACTACCTACGTCTCGGACGTGACAGTACTCAACAGTGGGGTGTGACTGGTGAGCTCCTGTCCCTTACAAGCATGTGATTACTAAGTTTCTCACGGCACTTATAGGTTGTTAACGTGCACCTCTTCTTTACTGTTGGCGTAAGGTATGGTTTGTGACCGGTGTAAGTCGAGGAATTTGGTTTCAGCCCTGTGTTATCAGGGGGTTGAACGAGCCTAAACACCATGGGTCGCACATATTGTGCGGGATTCGAAAAAAAACTTTGGTAGGGTTCATAAGTGGGGAAGTTTCCGGCAGGGGTTGCACATCTGTTTTCAAAGTATTGACTAGGATTATTATGATGCACAGCTGGACAGTGGTTAGGTGTTTGTGGTATGTAGGACATTTGAGCGTTCGGTACGCTACTCGGCACCACGTTATGCCCCCTGTGATTAAAGGGGCGTGGTCCGAAGGAGTGTCTCGTGCAATGCAACCCTGAGTTGTCGTGGTATTCATTTCTGAAAGAAGGGGTTTGACGGAGAACCTTCCCCTTGGGTTTGCGTATTGACGATGCCTTAGCTATGAAATATTCTTCGTCATTAGAAAACATGCGCCTCAAATGGTCCTTCAAGAACGTTCTAGCTTTATATGGTGACGTTTCACCTGTGCTTCTGAGTTTTCTTTCACCCAGCGGGCTTCAATTTATGGTGACCTTAGGGGGGACGTTGCAATGGCTTTCTTTTTACGAGTAACTGAAGGATCAGGTCCACTTGTAGCTAGGTTTGATTGAAACCGTTGTACCGAGGGAGAGGTACATTCAACAGAATTACCGACCACGTCAACACTTTCTGATGGTCTGTTCGTGCACACGGCAGCCTCTGTGTTTGAAGGTGATGAAGTGGTTGGACCATTCTTTTTTTGTTTTCTGCGTTGGCACGCGGTCTTGTCTTGCACAATAGCAATATTTTTAAAGCTGCTATGTAACCTTATGTGGTCTTGAAGCTTAATAAACTTTTGGCATCAAATGAAGTGGTGAACTTGAAGGTCATGAGGCAGCCAGACTGCACTAACCTTTTGCGGAGGCGCTTACAGTCACAGTGTATTCCTGTCATACCGCATGGGTTTAATACCTTTGTCTTAAATCCATCCAAGGGTAGGGTATCAGGTATGTTATAAACGATGGCCTGTCAGGAAGGCGATAGTCTCTTCACCACCTCCGTTGCCAAGTTTTCTGCTTTCACCACATGGTCTTCAACTAAATTTTAGAGCTTCCCTAGAAGATATGCTAATGGATGGAAATCCTCAACTATTCTCCGGATTTCTTCTATCATGGTCCTAATGTTGCCAATTCCTTTCTCGTGGTCGTTAATACTGCTACTTATGACTGATATGATGTCCTCTTTTCTGACAAAAGGATTGGGGCATACCAGACCATGGAGATCTGAGTTACACGGAGTAACAATGTTTTTGTCACGCAGAAGAGCACTGGAATGACCAAGTCTGCTTTTTATCACTAGAGCAGTCGATTTTAGAATGTTTGGCCCTAGATCTTCCCATTTAAAAAGAATTTAAAATCGAAGCTTATTGTTAAAATAGAAAAAACAGCGAACGGCTATACGTGGTATACCGAAACGTTGGTAACAGTATGTGAGGAGAATAGCGGAGCTGCAAGCCAAATATGTGGAATAAGCTGAAGTATTACTACAAAACATGGTAATAAGTAGTCAGACACAACAAGAAATCCGCAGATTGATATAATCAAGAACCACGTGAAAAAGAAGCGTATGGATTCGACCTTACCGCTCGAGGCCGACACTATCAGATAGGATGATCAGGAGGGATTTTCAGATCACTTTCCCGCTACAATGATTCCCACCAAGCACTTTATGGTCTTGGACAGCTTTATGGTGCACCAGATGGACTCCTCGAGGCATTCCAGTCCTTGAATATGTGTTCAATGAGCTGAGAAAGAGAAGAGCTCACGCAAATTTCCACCCCATCCACCCCCAGAGAACTTTCTGTCACTGCGAAACAGCATGGTATTAGCGATTGCTGGTTCCTGGCTTGGCATGTCAGAAGAAATCCATGTCTCTGTAACACCAATAAAATGAATGTAAGTGTCGCTGCTTAGTTCCCACAGTTAGTCTAGTTTATTCGATAGGCTGTGTGCATTTATACAGATGCAACTTATGTTATCTACTTGGGACGCACTTCCGGAACCCTCTTTGTTCCCCAGTTGGCTGGTCAAATCCCCAGGCGTGGGGGCTGGGAACCTGCTTAAGAGCTGCCTGCCAGTGCAGTTTCCCCGCTCCTCCCCCGCCTTTTGCATCTAAGCCGTCTTTCAGAGGTGCGACGAGCTCCAATTTTTTCTGCCGTTGTTTCAGCCCTTCGTTCTGCTACGTATCAGGCTGCATGCGGACTTCAGATGGAAGGCGATTTCCTTTCTCCCAGATTGCCTCCAGTGGGGATGCTGCCATTTGAGAGACCGGAAAGACCACTTTGAGCAGCCTTCTTCTGGGGCCGTCGTCTTTCCTGGGCATCCGTAAAACGCCTTGGGTTATTGCTCCCCCGAGGTTCATGGCACTGTCAAAAGGCTTCCACTTGCGGGAATCGTTGTCAATATCCTCGATGCCTGGGTTTACTGACACGCCTTGTATTACTGGGTTTCTTCCTCTAAGGTGGGTGCCGCGATTGTCGCCCGGGAGTTTCTTTACAGTCATTCTCCCAGACTGTGGGATATCTGGCAGTATCCTCACTTCCCTTTCAACTCTCAGCACGTGAGATGCCAAGAGAACATCCTCGGTATCGTCGGGGTTGGAGAATGTAAGCCTTAAAGTCGGGGCCTATCCTTAGCTATCAGATCGGGACTAAGTGAGAGCCCAGTTGCGACTGCTGGTTTAGTGTCGCCTAGCTTGAGTTCCTTGCATATGTTCTCTAACTCTTCCTGGAACCCTCGTGCTTAGGCACTGCTTCTGAATTTTCCAGCTTCCTCTTTTTGGTCTATTGTCAGCCTGTTTTTGTTTCCGTTAACGTGTGGGCAATGTTCTCAAGAACATCGTCGAGTGCAAATCTACACAAGCGGAAATGCCATCTGCGACCAGGCCTTCCGGGTCCGGACTTTCTCAGTTTGCGTTAAGTCTGTGCAAGCGCCGTGGAACCACCTGTCGCAGGTAACAAATTGCACACCCACCTGAACAGGTTGACGACAGCCCCACCCGTAACACATCTGTTTGGTTACCATTGTCGGAAAGCGTCTACACTAAAACTCTGGAAAACTTGAAAGTGAGTAGAAACCTTAGCGTTGTCAGACTAAACCAAAATTGGAAGAACGGCGAAGCCTCGCTATCCTAGCACAGACAATAATGCACGTAAACATGGGGCAAACCCGCCGGACTTGAAGCTCATGAGGATGCTCTCACTAAAAACCAAACATTTTGTTGCATTTTTCACAACAAAATCCGAGATGATAAATCACGGTAAGAATCACACTTTCAAAAGCCGCGCGCAACTTTGAGGTTAACGTTTACTATGGTTTTGTATTAACGGCTTAAATGCTTTCTGAGTTAAAGAAGGTTGGACTGCTGAGAGAGCTCAGAGGTCATAGTTAAATGAAGCTAAGATTTCCAGCAAACGGAAATTATTCCTAAGCTTGGCATCGGCTCTTTATTCTCCCGCCATACAGTTCAGGAATCACCGTAGGCTATTGATTCTAGCGAAGTGTGTGGCGCTACAGATCACTCTCCACCTAGTGGGTCCGTGAAGACCCTAAGAAAATGTCAGCGGGGAGTGAAAATGCGACGGTTTCTCCACTGATGAAACTCTTCCGATGGGTTCACAGCGAGTAGTGGCCCCTGATTGTCCGAACTTACCCCAGGGTTTGTTACGAAGGAAAGAATACGATCAATCAAATTGTAAGCCGATCGCGATCTTCTTTGCACTTCGAAGTTCCGATAGCTGGTCACTCCGCCTGGAACGGAAACAAGAGTCTTTCTAACTGTGAAAACGTTTTGATGCTCAGTTACATCCTGCAGCTTCTAAGAAGTATGATTAAGCGATGGTGAAGATTGGTATAAGAAAAGATTTATCAAAATTATCCTTTATCCATGGGGTTCTTAGTGGAACATAGGGCTCCAGTAGCACGTTGCAGCTTCACTCTGCTCTCTGCAGTCTTTTGAACCTGGCTCCATGACTGCCAAGAAGTTTTCATTTCTTCCTTTCCGTCACCCTCGAACCCCGATTTCGTTGTTACCCGCTCGCATTCCACCCGGGTGCCTGGTCCGGCGCGTGATGTCCCAAAATGGTCTTCACAGTGTATGCCCAATACAATCCACCTTCGCTTTCTTCTGCATATTTGTTGGGCGATGGATTCTAGGTTGGTTCGTTGCCACCCAGCTGGAGTTCCTCGTCGCTTATTCTTATCATTCTGGCCATCTGATCTCGAGTGTAGAGTGAGCGTGGGTGGCAGTTGTTGATGTACGTCTGCAGTTTGTTATAAACGCTTTTCGTAGCGCACTAGGTCTCTGAAATGCCACATAGGAGCACTGACTTACTTGACATTGGTGTTGAAAATCTTGATGTTGTCCCCGTTTTGTGCTGAGTGGGGTGAGGTGCAGTGGATTTCCGGCTAATAAATGCCAGTCTTGCTGCCTTTCCGATCCTGGCTTTGACGTCCTCATTTGTGCCGCGACCTGCAGCCGAAACGATGCTACCTAGATGGTAGGTGAAAGAGGTAACTTCCTTTATGTTTCTGCCGATGATGGTGATTAGCGCTTGTTGTTAAATAAATAAATAAGTAAATATTTTATCCCCAAACAAGGAGTTTAATATGACAGGAGCCAGTTTACAGACATGCTAATGGTAAAGAAATCCCCATCAACTGAGTTGTCCTGGATGACACAGAAGGCATCGCACCAAGGTCCATCATGATATCAAAAGTGACTGCTGGTTATGAAAAGAACAGGGAAATATCACCTCACAGTACATACAGATTGTCCATGAGTTTCGGTTTTCTCCACTGACTACTCTTTTTTCACAATAAAGTGGCACCGAAATCGTATAATATTCGACGTCCGCAGTGCATGTGACCCAGATGGTTAACCTGGCGGTATGGTTCTGTGCTTTGTCAGACAAACGTTCATTTTAACATCGGTTCACATGTTTATAGTATTGTTGGCCAACGAAAACTCACTTCATCGATTTCAGGCAACAGTAAGCGTTGGTTGGATATCTTCATCACCTCTGTTTTTTCTACGTTCACCTGATGTCCCGCCTTCGCTTCATCGCCTCTCTGGCCAACTCGCTGGTTTTCGCCCGTATATCATCGAGTTGGTACGATATTGGGCACAAATCAGCGGCAAAATCCAAATCCTTTAAGATCTTTTCATCGGTCTAGGGTGTGCTCATCTTCTCGCTCCCCACGGTTTGCTGCATAATCCAGTCGATCACAATCAGGGAGATCATCGGTGATGCCGAGCAGCCTTGTCTTACTTCTATCTGTCCTCATCTCGAGGGCGTCAGTGAGCTTTCCATTGTGAGCCACTTGGCATGTGGCGTCTTCAAATAGCTTTTGAATGAGATTGATGGAGGTTTGTGTCGCTAAAACCGTAGTGTTGAAGTGGCTATCGAATAACTTCTCGGTCGACGCTGTGGAAAGCCTTTTCAAAATCGATGAAGTTGGGATAGAAAGATGACTGTAATTCTGTGTCCTGTTCCTTGGTGATGCGCAGCGCGACGATTTGATCCCCACATAACTCGTTTTCCTTGAAGCCAGCCACCCTGTCCCGGTCGTACTTTTGGGTCTAGAGCACTTTCGTTTCACTCCCTTCAGGATAACGCGGCCTGATATTTCGCTTGAGGTAGACAGCAGCGTGATTCCGCGCCGGTTCTTGCAAGGGGCTAGGTCACCCTTCTTTGGAAGTTTGACAATGTAGCACTTCTTCTAATCAATCGGCAGGTGCCTTTCCTTCCTTCCTTGCAAACCTCCCGCAATAGCCATGTGAGCGTATACGCCGTTGTATCTGTATCTGTTTTCAGAGCTTCTTGAGGGACTCCACCTAGTCCTGCTGCTCTCCTGCAGCTCAGTAGCTTCATGGCGTTCAGAGCCTTACTTCTGCTTGCGTGGGAGGGCTCGTGTCCACTGGTAATCCTGTGGCTGCAGGTGGCATTTCTGATTTGCTCCACTGTAATTTCGAAAAGAAACTGAAGTCCCTTATTGATTGCGGAGGAGATCACTGCATTCAGAATTTACATATGAGGCCCGAGGTACATTTTGAAGGCAGCGGCTATGGGTGTGGCGTTCGATCAACTAATCGCCTGCGTGCGAAATGTAGAATAGAACCTACACACATTGCCACTGCTTCATAGTCTCAGCTGAATATATTACCAAGCATCCTGGAGAATTCTTCCGACTACCAAAGTTGTTTGCTGTCAGTACATTTCCGCCAGATGTCAAACCTCGTGAACGCAGCTGGGTGGTTCCGAACAGAGTCCACAGACACCTCTACCGAGCGACTCTTCAGCTGTGGAAATGTCGAAGTGGACGGTGCAGTTTGCAAAACTTCAGCACATTTATAACCCTGTTGTGGTTACATTCATCGTGGTGACCGCCGAAGGAGACAAGGTCCGGACCTTTTTCTGTGTGATCACTAGCTGCCACAGGTACCCTGCCGCATACGCCTTCTTATTTTCCTGTACTCATTTCATGGCTACCAGCATACATTGCTTTGCCTTTCACTAGGCCGAAGCTCCAGCCGTTCTCTGGCTACGGCGGACACAGTTGTGGTTGGTCGCCTCAGAGATCTCTGGATTCATCTTTTCCGATTCTGTCCCGAGCACTTCAATTTTTCTCGCAACGAGAAGGATGATAGGTGTGATTTTCTGCGAGCTTGTTTGATGAGGGGGGTGAACAGAAAACTGCTCCTTAGGATGAGCCATGCGTTGATGGCCTCCATGTGCACAAGACTCATCTCACCTATGTCCAGGTGTGGTTACCCCCTAAATTTGCTTCGAACCAGGGAAGCGGAGGTTCAGTCATAATAATAGTGATGTAATATATTTCATAAAGCATAAACTACGTGAAAACAAAGCGGTTTGCAGGTTCGATCAGTTTGGCGACGTGAACTGACTTTTGTGCACAATATCGAACAACACAGTGGGCAGTGTTATTCATGGTACACAAGAAAGAACGTTAATGCTTCCAGGGCAACAAAGAAGAAAGCAGCTGAACACCAACACAATTGTTCTGCAGATTGAAGCAAGCTCAGTTTTAAATCACGAATTGTCCAGCCATTGTCTGAACCGTCGAATATTCTTGAGGGTGGGGCGGGTAGTACAGCTGTGACCTTAAATCGTGTGCATTCCTCATATGCTTGTGATGACGTGGCATACGCTGACACTTGCGGTCACTAGGGTCCCATTTGAACGAAGGCCCAGTCGGTTGGACTTGAAAAATGAATAACAAAAGGCAGAAATAGGCGAAACTCAAAATGGAAGCGCAGAAATAGTACGTAGCAGTATATCAATCATGATATTTATAGGCGAGTTAATTGTACTGACTACGGAGTTGCTCAGTGGAGTACCCCAAACCAACCACTTATAGGTCATCTATGGGGAAGATCAGGGTGCATGGGGAAGTGGTGAAACCGAGACTGAAACCGAAGGCGTCGCTGTGAAGTTGAGATAAGTGAAGATTTAGAATCAGAAATTCGCTTATATGCAGAAAACCTACGTACGAAAGTTAAATGAAGTTACAATCGTTTAAATTAAACTCATGCTTTTTGCTATGGTGGTAAACGCGCTGTATATAGTCATGGAGGAGGGATGACTGTGGTCTTGTCTGCTGAATGTCAAAATATCACGGCTATGGAGACCATGTGGTGATGCAGAGTGGGCTGAGGTAGTAGACATGGTGAATTTACATTTTCAGTAACCTCGTTCTCGTTTTCTATTGTTTTATCGTCACTTTTCCGATCAAATTCAAAAGCCACCATCAGTACAAAGGCCGTGCGCTTCACACAAATGCCGCCACACGGGTAAGGGTAGTTCGAATTTATGTCCCTGCCATCAAGCCTGCTGGTCAGCTATCACCATCTCCGCGTCTGTTTCCTTAAATATTTTAAATACTTATGAACTGCGCACAGTAAAGTTCATCGTCACAAGGATATTTTCAGCCCATTCCCAGTTGGCTAAGATAGTGCATACATTACCAATCTGATTATCTCTTGGTATGCATTACACATCAGGCAACGCTTGTGGTCATCTTACCTCCACTCATGCCATAGCCCGGCCTGATTTATCACGCGGAATTGATTCGAACTACTCCACGACGTAAAGACTCACATCCCATTAAAAAAGGAAAAGAATGGCGGGTGGGATTGTTGAATGTGTTTTGATTTGCTCTTGTGATGTATTCAAAAACATTCAACACTAAATTTGTTTAAAATGCCAGCTGTTCACCTCGAAGTGACACGTAGTTTCACAACAAATTCATTATGGCTCCAATGAAGAAGAAGAGGGTACTCAAAGGAGATCTTCAGCGATAATGGAACCAAGAATGAGCTGCATAAATGTTTGAGAGAGTGGAAACAGGAGCGGATTCATGGCATCCAGCCTGGTCTAGGAATTGACTGATATTTTAATCCTCCGACGGCAAGCCAATGGGGCGGAGTTTGGGAACGCATGATCCGTACAACAGCAGAATATTGAGTGTTCTAGTGAATAAGCAGCCAATAACGGATGAAAGTCTAGTGACATTGATGACGGAGGCTGAACGTATAACCAACAAGCGTCCATTGGTTCCACTTGCGTCCGATGTTGAAGATCTAACAGCACTAACTCCAACAAAGTTGTTACTGTTAAGAGACAACTTAGAAGGGCTCGGAAGGATACGCAGGAATGGTAGATTTTCTAAGCGATGGCGAAAAGCTAACTGCCTGGCAGAAATATTCTGGAAACGCTAGTCTAAGGATTATGTTTCATCGTTACAACTACGGCATACGTGGACGAATCTCGAGAGAAACATTCAAGTAGGCGACTTAGTCATAATAGTTTAAGACACAGAGGACAGAAATAAATGGCCTTTAGGACTGGCACATTGAATAGTGTGCAGTGAGGATGGGTTAGTTAGAAAAATAGAACTGAGAACGACCAAGGGGATGCTTGTTAGAGATGTTTGAAAGGTGTGTCTTCTAGAAGCGTCGGATGGAAAGTAGTGGTAGGGAACCCGTGGCGTACTGTTCTAAGTCCTTGGGGCAGTCGGGAAGGTTGGTACAGGGGGTTCCTAGGCGTACTGATGTAAGCCCTGGGGGCCACTTAAGGATATACATGTGCCTGTGTCCGTCTGTATGATGGGGTAAATGTTATCGGATGCCAATGATTATGAAAAGAAACAAAAGTTCTTTGGTGGGAGGGTGTTGAATGTGCTCTGATTTGTTCTTGTAACGTATTCAAAAACATCAACCAATCAATTTGTTTAACTTCATTCAATTTGCTTGTACAACCAGATATGACCACCCGTTTCGATTAGTGTCACGATTGTGCTTCCTTTTAGAGTGGCCGTTAAAGTTGAAGGTTTATAATTAAGTTTTGTACACGTGTTTAGTTGTAGAGAACAACGTTCTCAGGGTTTGCTTTCTGCTTTCATATACATTCGCTTTTGGCAACCAAATGTTTTGGACTTGATCGGTCGCGTTTTGGGTTTTAGAAGCTCCGGAATTCGTATCTTCGTAACATGCTGCTCAGTGGATTTGACGGAACAGGGACTTTTATTAATGGAGGGGATAAGAGTAGCTGAGCAAAGCTTGATTATGTGAGCGTTGAGGTTAGGGTGACTAGCCAGCATCAGGGACATTATTTCCACAAAACGTAAAGAACGGAATAGAGTTCAGTGAGAATTATTCGTCGTGTGATTTCTGTAGATATATTTACGTGTTCACTACATTCTTGAATTATCTGGCTCGAGTCACTTTAGCGAATTTAGCTGTAAAAAATATCGTATTACCACCTACGTAGAATTGCTCCATTAATGTGACCAGATAATGCCGACACTGTGCATCCATGTCTAACACAGAGTAATTAGTCCATCATCAAAATAAATGGTTAAAAGTTGATGAACCAGTGTTTGAATGAAAAATGGGCCTACAGGATACTGGTATACAGTGACTAAGGGAAGAAAAATTGAGTCACTAGGATGCAGAGTTTAGGACGCACGAAAATCATGAAGGAGAGTAGACGGGAGTGATATCTGTGCATGTGTTGGGTGCAAATGCTACCACATAACAACTGTGTCCACTCTAACCAACAGCTATTGGCGGACGCGATGGCTTGACCTTGATTACGTGCCAACAGCTCTATGGTACTTCGTATTTCTGGATACAACATGACTTTAAAGGGATTGATGGATATCCGTGAACTGCGGAAACATGTTGAGTGGAGGGTGGAACTGAAATGGGGATGTGGTGTGCTGAATGCAAGATGAAAGCCTACTTCGTAGCTTGCCGTGTTGTATGATAAAGAATAAACAAAAATAGTTGAGTGTTTCACTCTCACATCGCGAAGTTTACGTGAGACGATTCAGTTTACGAGGCATCACCACATTGATATATGTTGGAACACCTACAAGATCTTGAGGGACCTAAATGGTACAGAAGGTAGACCATTAAGTTCAATTAAAAACTTCAGAAGATTCCACAAGTTATGAAATGAACAAGAAAATACCACCTCTCAGGGTATACAGAGTGTTACAGTTTAGATTGTTTTCAGCCATGCCTGTTTCACCATTAGTGCCACCAAGGTCGTGCAATATTCCGAGTTTCCCTTTCGAGCAGTCAACAAATTTGATCCATTTTCTCAGTGCCCCGTTGCACTAGATAAGCGTCTATTTTACCATAAATTCTTATGCTTATAGCTTCGGATACCGAAAGAACCCACTTCGACGGTTTCGGGAATCTGTAATTTTCCACATGATCATGTAATCGAAGCTAATGTCAATGTCCAAGCATTTCCCTCCATTTAAATGTTCCTTTCACACCAATGTTGATTTATGCTATTGAAACTAGGTGTTTTCGAGCGAGAGAACAGACATTCGAAGAAATACAGACTAATGGCAACGGATTTATCATATTGTTTACCCTAATGTGTGCAGTGCTATCGAAGATTTATATTCACCGTCCGATGAAGTTGTGGAGAAATCTGTTGTATAGTGTTGTTGAGAGCGTGTCCACTCTGGAGTCAATAGGTGAATCGATCTCTTAGATTTAGCTGTCTCTCCAGATTTTCGTCTTCATTCCTGCCGTCCAGAAATTTGAGTGACAAGAGTATAGATAAATGTTCATATGGTGAAAGAGTCAACCGAATGGATAGGATGAGTGACTCTTACTTATTGGATGGTAATTCTCGTGTCAGCACAGTTTTATTGCTACGAAAAGCAATGAACCGTTGCGAACTGTTAACGCGTACTCCTCATTTAGGTCCTGTTGTCATAGCTGGAGGTTATCTTTATAATGTGGGTCTTCGAAGTTTTGGGTTAAATCCCTTTTTCGTTCAACCTTCAGATTTCCAGGCGGTGTGGCAAGTTTTCGTCGCAAACCTTTTTCTTCATGAACCAATGATGTGTTCATACTGCGACTATCTGAAATTTTGACAGAAAAAGTAACAAAAGCAGGTGTAGCCCCTGTGCCTTTGTGGTTTCATATATATTGAGTAATAAATAAATAAATGCTTTGTCCCTAAATTAAGAATTCAACACGTCCTGGACTACGTACCGAGATAACTTCGGATATGGATGATTCCAGTGCATACGATTACCCAGTAGACAGACGAATCACGTAATGTTAGACTGCAACCTGCTGTTTTCCGCTCAGCTCATATGCTATTCGTTCTCGAGGCATATTGCATCGCGGTCTGATTATGGGCCTGACGAAGAAATTGAGGACTCGACACAACATTTATGTCAAAGAGTATACTTGACACGTGGTCTATGGTGTTTAAACATAAGAAAGCGAGCTACAGTATCAAAAATTATACCACGCCCTTCGAACGAGGAGCGGCTGTCATGACACATTGGCCACAAAGAGGTTGCTCTCGCGTTTAAGGTGATGAGTATCGGGCTTGTATATTACTGGGGTAGGGTCAATATCGCTCACTGAGAAGTGAGTAAACCAAGCTGACGAGTTTGAAATTTGAGGGAACGTGTATTCTGGGGTCCACAGTTGACCAATACCTATCACTTATACCGAAATTGTAGGCCCATGCATTATCGAGGCATCCATTCGCACAGTTCCCTTAGGCCAACAGAAATCGACCAATTCGATCCCATCAACGAATAGACAATACGCACATCTTCACACATTCCAATGATATTCGCATGGATCACAATCTAGCGTCACACACTCCGCTAGAATCAATAGCCTACGGTTCGACGAGATTCAACATTGATGCTCACCTTCGCAGTTTAACTGGACTCGCTAAGCTGAAGGCACCCAGTCAAGCATCTTCGCCATTGGGCACGCTGGAGTGTTACGTTGCACTCCTCGTGACCGACCCTCTAGCCAGTTAGTTACGACACATCGGTATCTTATCACGACCTCACAAATATACTATTTCATTCTGACTACACTATTGTGTTCTCTTCTTGGTCTCGTATTCATGGGTATATAGCAAGTACGAATAATTAGTGATTGGCCTCTGCGTTTGTCAAGTTCGCACCAGGAAAATTCCCAAACTAGCGAGCCCGTTCCATTTTTTGCTTGTATGTCGTTTTCATTCTGATAACCTTTTATATCCATGTACGGCTACTTTCCATACCTGACGATAATCGGAAGCCTATCCGCATTATGCCAACGGCGAACGCCATCCGACAAATGCTCCGCTCGTGAGTCGCGACAACCGGATTACATTTTCCGGTTCACGTCAGATATCTGCTACATTGCTGGAGCAGATAACTTCGTAGCCAATGCTTCGATAATCCGCCTCGAAGCCGTTGATCCCGCTGAACCAGCTCGGTGTCAAAAGGAAGACCTCGAGATGCACCGTGAGTTGTCGTCCACAGCTCTCAAGCTACAACTCTGTGCGACAAGACAAGGCAAGGATGCATTTTCATGCGATGTCACGCTGGTCAACCATACCCAATGGTTCCAAAGAGATATCAACGCGGTTCTTCGATACGTTACACAAACCACCGATCCAGGTGTACGAGCTACCATCAGACTTATTGCACGACGTTTCTGCTGGCCGGGGATGAACAAAGACGTTGAGGAGTGGGCTCGGTAGTGTTCACCTTGTCAGGAGTGTAAAGTCATACGACACACGAAAAGCCTTTTAGGCTCTTTTCTGGTCCCAGATACGCGTTTCCACAATGTCCATGTATTGAATGATAACACTTGAGTGGATATTCACTTGGATTACATGATCATGTGGAAAATTACAGATTCCCGAAGCCGTCGATGTGGGTTCTTTTGGTATCCGAAGCTATAAGCATAAGAATTTACGGTAAAATAGACGCTTATCTAGTGCAACGGGGCATTGCGAAAATGAATCGAACATAATAACAATAATATTTATTCCTGAATATACAGGCACACACCATTTTTACAGGTATGAATACGTTTATATATAAATTACATGCATCTTCATGGAGGGTAATCTGAATCCCTACCCGTTGTCACTAGAAGATATAAGTGCTGCATGTTCATATAATGAAACATCCCAACAGAATGTGTGCAAAAAACTTACAAGTTGGACAAGTAGAAGTATTGTCTTCGCACTAACAGAAAAAACCAGTTTTGTATCTAGACACTACAGGTATTGCCAGGAGAAAAATAAAGCTTGAAGCTAATACTTCCATTGTAACAGTTTGTACTTTTTGCTTGAGATAATGACGAAAAGTTTGTGAGGGAATGTATGCATGAGTTGTTTACATATTGTACTTCGTTGATGATTCCAGGACTGTATAGTTCATGCATGTTAATACCATTCCACAACAAAGATTCATAATCTTGATGAATAACATGACTGAAAGCTAAATGTCTTTTCTTTTCCATCTCCAGCATTCAGAAGCAGTAGACTTGTTTGAATGCATCAAATGTACTTCCGGAGCATCTTTTCCTTCGTTTTCATGAATACTGACAGCCTTGCAGTAGGTAAGTGTTCGACTATGCTGGTCACTTTTATGATGAGTTAATGCTTATTATTATTGTTAGTCCCTTGGGTTCCTAATGGAACATAGGGCGTCAGTAGAACGTCTCCATTCTATTCTGTTCTGTGAAATCTTTTGAACCTGGCTCCACGACAGCCCAGAAGCTCTCATTTCCTCCTCGCACGATCTCCTACATATCACTCTCGGACGTCCAACTCGTCGCTTCCCATGGGAATTCCACTCGAAGGCCTGACGCGTGATGTCCCCAGTCGGCCTCCTCAATTTATGCCCAATCCATCTCCACTTCTTTCTGCATATTTGTTGGGTAATATGTTCTTGGTTGGTTCGTCCCCAGAGCTCCTTGTTGCTTATTCTTTCTGGCCATCTGATCTTCAGTAACAAGCCAGCTTTGGCAGTTGTTGATGAATGTCTGTGGTTTATTGGAAATCCCTTTCGTAACGCGCCGAGTCTCTGAACCATACAGAAGCACTGACTTGAGTGAATTGGTGTTGAAAATCCGGATCCTGTTCCGCATGCTGAGTGCAGAAGATCTCCACACTGGTTTCAGGCTAATGAACGCCTGTCTTGCTTTTCTGATTCTGACTTTGACATCCTCGTCTGTGCCACCTGTAGTTGAAACAGTGCTTCCTGGATAGGTGAAGGAGGTTACTTCCTTTAAGTTCCTCCCGTTGATGGTGATTGGAGTTTGTTGTTGTTGTTGTTGGTGCGGTATCTTCATCACTCCTGTCTTCTCTATATTCACATGAAGTCCCGTCTTCACTGCCCTGCCTCTTCTGTCAACTTGTAAGTTTTCGCCTGTAGATCTTCAAGTTTGTGTGACATCAGACACAAGTCATCGGTGAAATCCAGATCTTCTAGGTTCTTTTCTGCAGTCCAGCGTATCCCCTCTTCTCACGGCTCCCCACTGTTTGCTGCATGATCCAGTCCAGTTGACCACAATCAGGAATATCATGGGTGATAGCAGGCGGCAGCCTTGTTTCACTCCTGTCTTCGCTTCAAAAGCATCACTGAGCTTCCCATTGTGAATTACTTGGCATGTGGCGTCTTCATATAGTTGTTGAATGAGGCGGATAAAGGTTTGTGGTAATCCGTAGTATTGAAGCAGTTTCCAAATTGCCCCTCGGTCGACGCTGTCGAAGGCCTTCTCAAAGTCGATAAAGTTGAGGTGTAGAGTTGACTGCCATTCTAAACTCTGTTCTATGATGATGCGAAGCGTTGCAATTTGGTCTGCACATGATTTGTACTTCCTGAAGCCTGCCTGTTCCGGTCTTACTTTTGAATCCAACGCATCCTTTAGCCCCTCCAGGATGATGCGGCTCAATATTTTGCTTGGGGTGGACAAGAGAGTGATTCCGCGCCAGTTCTTGCAAGCACTGGGGTCTCCCTTCTTCGGCAGTTTGACAAAGTAACCCTTCATCAAATCACCAAGCATATTCTCTTCCTTCCACACCTTCTGCAATAGAGGTGTGAGCATGTCCGCTGTTGTCTCTGCATCTGTTCTCAGTGCTTCTGGCGGGATCCGGTGAGTTAATCCTAGGTTTTGATAATTATGAAGTTGTAGTCCAGTGAACATTTTTTATTTCTGCTTGTTGTAGTTAGGTATTCTGAACTTGTCAAAGCTGGTTACTCTCTATGAAGGGTAGTTTCAGCCATGGTCTGTTCCTTAGGTAATTAATTATCGATGGCAACCAAGCCAACATTTAGAACTGAATTATTTTCCTGCAAAGAGAAAAAACAGACAAAGCGGCAGGCAGAGAAAGAAGCGAGAATTCCAACAAGGAGAGTGTTTTCTATGTTAATGTTTCTCCCTACTTAACTTCCCTTGCTATGCCTTTCATTGTATGTCCTTTTTCTATAGAGTATTTAAAAACACGTGCTGTCATGTGGTGTAGAATTTCTGTTTTTGATTACCGTGTTGGGTGGGGGAGAGTGTGCCGTTAGTTTGAGGTGGTAACTTATGGAGGTCTCCTCAACGCCTCGTATGAAAGGTCAGTGTAGGTGTGGTGGCTGTTCCACCATACATTAAGAGGGCCGAGTACACGAAGTGTCATGAAGGAGACTGTTGGTGTATTCGATAAGCCGGAAAATCACCAGATGATAAGAAGTCAGCCAGTAACCGACCAAATTCAGAGGTTGATTTGGAGGCCTTCACTTAAGCTGGAAGTCTGTTCCACAACTGAGAGAATTTGACGGCAAAGAGGTTTGCGTGTAAGCAGGACTTGAACGATTTCATTTTGACGCCATGGGCGTGGTTGCGCAGATCGTAGCAACTGTTGTGTTCGGACTGAAACTCACCACTGGCTGTAAAAGTGAGTGTATTTGACACATTAAAGAAGAATGTCAGGTCAATTTTGAGTCGTCTCATCCAAAGTGGTTCTAGACTTGATCTACATGTTGACTGCTCGAAAGGGAAACTCGGAATTTTGCACGACCTTGGTGGCACTAATGGTGAAACAGGCATGGCTGAAAACAATCTAAACTGTAACACTCTGTATACCCTGAGAGGTGGTATTTTCTTGTTCATTTCATAACTTGTGGAATCTTCTGAAGTTTTTAATTGAACTTAATGGTCTACCTTCTGTACCATTTAGGTCCCTCAAGATCTTGTAGGTGTTCCAACATATATCAATGTGGTGATGCCTGTGGACCGGCTTCTCTCAACTCAAAATACTAATATGAGAATAAAATAGTTATTTACATTGTGGGACCTCCATCAGAATCTAACGGATGCGCTTACCTTCCCACCTGTGTCGATCGCTTCACACGATAGCCAGAGGCAGTACCTATTAAGGATATTACTGCTGAAACTGTAGCTAGTGTTTTCGTTAAAAGATGGTCGCGAACTTTGGATGTCCTCGTGATGTAGCAACTGACTGTAGGCGCCAACTCGAGTGTGTATTGTTTCACGCTTTAACTGCACTTTTAGGCTGCACTCGGTTCAGAACGACAGCCCACCATCCACGAGCAAATGGCATGATAGAGCGTCTCCATCGACAGCTGAGAGCTTCCCTTTCAGCTGCAAACATACCTCAGTGGAACAAGGCTCTACCTCTAGTCCTACCAGGCGTTCGTAACGCGTTGAAAGCTGATGCTAGATGTACCTCTGCAGAACTCGTCTGCTGGACTGTTCTTCGCCTACCAGGTGGGTTTGTTTCCCCCTCAACTTTCAGACATGTTTTCGACAGGACATCTTACGTGACCAGGCTTACAAACGCGATAAGTTCAGTTAGCTCTACTTCTGTTAGACCTCAAACGACTGATGCCTTCGTTCACCCCGTTTTACAAAAGACATCACACGTGTTCATTCGCTACGATGCCGTTCGCTGACCACTTGAACCACCTTAAGATGGACCATTCAAAGTGATCAAGCGGCATGAGAAATTCCATATAATCGGGCGAAATTGGCGTGATGTTGTTAGTATCGACCGTTTGAAACCAGCTTATTCCGAAGGCAACCCATCACAAGTGACGTTCCCGCTCACTATAGCCGACCGGCGGATGGCCCTATTGTCGAACTTCTTGACGATGTGCCTGGTAATGCACAGATACTACAACCACCGGTGCAACAAGAAACACGATCAGGTCGAACCTTCATGTTCTCGGAGTATCTGAAGACATTCAACTAAGTAGCAAAAATTAAAATGTGCCAACCATGTCTAAATTCAATTTTCTTTCGGGGCACCATTTTTACCGAGAATGAGAGAATTCTCCCACATTTCAACTTTTCGTGCCATTTTCTTGCGAACAATTAATCATACTCTTCCAAAAAACAAAATAGAAATAGGCATAAAATCAGTTTTCGATATATTTATGCATAAAGGTTTTCCATTTTCACGAAACAATTCGGCGCCATTAAAGACCTATGTTCCTATTCCAGGTGCAATGAACACTGAATGGAATGTCAGAAGACGCGGAATCGCGATCGGCTTACAATTTGATTAATCGTATTCTTTCCTTCGTAACAAACCCTGGAGTAAGTTCGGACAATCAGGGGCCACTACTCGCTGTGAACCCATCGGAAGGGTTTCACCAGTGGAGAAACCATCGCATTTTCACTCCCGGCTGACATTTTCTCAGAGTCTTCACGAACCCACTAGGTGGAGAGTGATCTGTAGCGCCACACACTTCGCTAGAATCAATAGCCTACGGTTCGACGAGATTCAACATTGATGCTCACCTTCGCAGTTTAACTGGACTCGCTAAGCTGAAGGCACCCAGTCAAGCATCTTCGCCATTGGGCACGCTGGAGTGTTACGTTGCACTCCTCGTGACCGACCCTCTAGCCAGTTAGTTACGACACATCGGTATCTTATCACGACCTCACAAATATACTATTTCATTCTGACTACACTATTGTGTTCTCTTCTTGGTCTCGTATTCATGGGTATATAGCAAGTACGAATAATTAGTGATTGGCCTCTGCGTTTGTCAAGTTCGCACCAGGACAATTCTCAAACATCATTCCACTGCCAAAAGAAGCGAAGCCATTAAATAAATCTTCTGTCGTCAAATTAAGAACTAACACGAGAAGCCAGTTTACATGCATCATCAAATTGATAATGGTGGAGAAATCCCCATTAATTGAGCTGTTCTGAAAGATACAGAAGGTTTATCATGATATCAAAAGTGACTGCTGGTTATAAAAGAACAGGGAAATATCACCTCACAGTACATACAGATTGTCCATGAGTTTCGGTTTTCTCCACTGACTACTCTTTTTTCACAATAAAGTGGCACCGAAATCGTATAATATTCGACGTCCGCAGTGCATGTGACCCAGATGGTTAACCTGGCGGTATGGTTCTGTGCTTTGTCAGACAAACGTTCATTTTAACATCGGTTCACATGTTTATAGTATTGTTGGCCAACGAAAACTCACTTCATCGATTTCGGATAACGGTAAGTGTTAGCATAACCATATAATCCACGCGAACATACAAGTCCACGCAATTGCCACTTGTAGTGTAACTCCACACAGCCATTCAGATGCAAGTCATGAGGATTGGTTGTTGCGGCACGAAGAAATAAACGTTTGAGGGACCATTATCCAATGGCGACGGATTTTCTCACATAGAATTCACATTGAAGCATGCAGCATTATCAATTACGCATTATTTTTATTTGTTCTGTGTGTTCTTGATGGAAGATAAGGGTTTAGCAGCACGCTCTCATCGCACTTCGTTCTCTGCAGTCTTTTGAACATGGCACCACGACTGCCCACAAGTTTTCATTTCTTCCTCACATGATCTCATCCATATCACTTTCGAGTGGGAAGCACAACTCTGCAGTGGATTCCACTAGATGGCTTGGCGCGTGGTGTCTCCGAATGGTTTTCTCGGTCTATGCCTGATCCATCTCCACTTTCTCCTTCATATTTGTTCAACGATAAGTTCTTAGTTAGCTCGTTCGTAAAGTTCCTTGTTGCTGATACTTTTTGGCGAACTGATGTTCAGCAACGAATGTAGGCAGCTGTTGATAGATGCCTGTAGTTTGTCGGAAATGATTTTCGTACTGCGCCAGGTTTCTGAACTATACAGAAGCACTGACTCAACATTGGTATTCAAAATCTGGATCCTGTTTACGCTTTATGCTGAGTGAAGCAGACCTCAACCCGAGTTGCAGGTGGTGGTCGATCCAAGAGTTTTTTGAAGTGACTAGCCCTCTTTGGTATCTAAGTTTCTTTGATTATCTTTCATTGGACTCATCTGTGTTGATCTCTTCCCAGATAGTAACCTGGCTATTTGATATGATGTTGTCAGATCTCGCCTAACTGCAGCATGTTCTGCTTCATCTCCAAGTGTGCCGCAGGAATGTCTTTTGTCTTTCTGCTTGCTCTTCTTTGTCCAGTGTTTTATAGTTTGTGTTCAGTTCCTCTTTCGTTGTTAATTCTTGCACTGCACTGCATCGGTTCATCTGCTTCACCATCTCCGTCTCTTAGCTCTATCAGCTTCCATGAGTCCGTCAAGACCCATTAATTTTCTTATTTCTTCTTCCTTGCCAATACGTTTACGCAGGTTTTCTTCAACATCTCTTTCAAAGAGTTTCGGTGTTCTTCCAGGGAAGTTTCTTAAGGGGTGTTGCTCAGTAACTACCACTTTCATAATGGCTAATGTGAAGATGTCCTTCCTAGTTTCGCCTTTCACTTTCTGTCCGAATATTGTACGATTTCGGTGCCAGTTTATTGTGAAAAGAGATTAACAATAATAATTGATTCCTGAACGATGAGTGGAAACGACTGAAACTCGTAAGCAATCTGCAACCTTGATTACATCTCCAGATGCATCATACTAGGACTGGAACCTCTCCGTAAGAGCCGACTTAGAAATAATCTACTTTATTATAAACTACTCTGTAAGCGAATGCACTCATGCTGTCCAGGAAAGAAACTGGTAGCATTGGAACCATGATAGAAGAAATCCGGAGAATAGTTGAGGATTTCCATCCATTAGCATATCTTCTAGGGAAGCTCTAAAATTTAGTTGAAGACCATGTGGTGAAAGCAGAAAACTTGGCAACGGAGGTGGTGAAGAGACTATCGCCTTCCTGACAGGCCATCGTTTATAACATACCTGATACCCTACCCTTGGATGGATTTAAGACAAAGGTATTAAACCCATGCGGTATGACAGGAATACACTGTGACTGTAAGCGCCTCCGCAAAAGGTTAGTGCAGTCTGGCTGCCTCATGACCTTCAAGTTCACCACTTCATTTGATGCCAAAAGTTTATTAAGCTTCAAGACCACATAAGGTTACATAGCAGCTTTAAAAATATTGCTATTGTGCAAGACAAGACCGCGTGCCAACGCAGAAAACAAAAAAAGAATGGTCCAACCACTTCATCACCTTCAAACACAGAGGCTGCCGTGTGCACGAACAGACCATCAGAAAGTGTTGACGTGGTCGGTAATTCTGTTGAATGTACCTCTCCCTCGGTACAACGGTTTCAATCAAACCTAGCTACAAGTGGACCTGATCCTTCAGTTACTCGTAAAAAGAAAGCCATTGCAACGTCCCCCTAAGGTCACCATAAATTGAAGCCCGCTGGGTGAAAGAAAACTCAGAAGCACAGGTGAAACGTCACCATATAAAGCTAGAACGTTCTTGAAGGACCATTTGAGGCGCATGTTTTCTAATGACGAAGAATATTTCATAGCTAAGGCATCGTCAATACGCAAACCCAAGGGGAAGGTTCTCCGTCAAACCCCTTCTTTCAGAAATGAATACCACGACAACTCAGGGTTGCATTGCACGAGACACTCCTTCGGACCACGCCCCTTTAATCACAGGGGGCATAACGTGGTGCCGAGTAGCGTACCGAACGCTCAAATGTCCTACATACCACAAACACCTAACCACTGTCCAGCTGTGCATCATAATAATCCTAGTCAATACTTTGAAAACAGATGTGCAACCCCTGCCGGAAACTTCCCCACTTATGAACCCTACCAAAGTTTTTTTTCGAATCCCGCACAATATGTGCGACCCATGGTGTTTAGGCTCGTTCAACCCCCTGATAACACAGGGCTGAAACCAAATTCCTCGACTTACACCGGTCACAAACCATACCTTACGCCAACAGTAAAGAAGAGGTGCACGTTAACAACCTATAAGTGCCGTGAGAAACTTAGTAATCACATGCTTGTAAGGGACAGGAGCTCACCAGTCACACCCCACTGTTGAGTACTGTCACGTCCGAGACGTAGGTAGTGCATCGTCTAGCGAACTGGATACCAGAAATTCTTCCGCTCACCGAGGCTTAAGAGACCTAGTGAGTTACTTTGCAGGCTACAGTAGCCTTTTTAAGCTTCTACTTATTAATGCTTGCTCGTCACTTAAGAAAATATCTGACCTTCTATACTTGGATATATCAAAGACATTTGATAGGGCGCCACACAGTATTCTCTTTGATAAGCTGCAATCGATTGGCATCCATGACCCTTTACTTCATTGGCTAAAATCATTTCTTAGTGACCGTAGTGCCGCAGTGCCCTACATCTGAGCTAAACGAGATTGACGACTCAGTATGGATTATCGCAAAACTTACTCGCTCCACTTCCCTCCTAATAGGATGCATTTACCGGCCCCCTTCCTCCTCAGTCGAATACGACGACAAGCTAACAAGCGTGTTCGCCCGTGTGGCAACACTACCACACACAGCGAAAATTATATGTGGTGACTTTAACATGCCAGATATAAAGTGGCGACCAATTAGCTATCCAGAGCGCTTTGATAAATTCATAAGCATTCTTGAAACAGAGGGTTGGCAACAACATGTGGAACACCCTACCAGGTACAATAGTGTCCTGGACCTAGTCTTCACAAACGGAACCACACCCACAAAACTCCAAGTGGGTACACAACTTCCAGGTAGCGATCACAAGGTTGTATATGGATACTTCAATATAACCAGCACAAAAGTGGCCCAAAAGTCAGGAACAGTACTAACTAGAAATTACAAGTATGCCAAATGGGACGAACTACAATCGTTTCTGCGCTGCCTAGATTGGAGCCCCTACTTTACCAACAGTTCAGCCAAAGAACTCTGTGATCTATTCTATGAATATATAGGCACAGCTCAAGACTATGTTGCTCCACCGCTCCGAAGAGAAATTAAGAAAAACAGAGCTGACTATATACCAAAGAAAGTACGCATCCGCATGCGAAACCATGTCAGAGAGTACTATAAGTCGAATGACTTTTCGTCGCTTGTCACACTCAAAGACACATACGACACATTCAAGGCAGAAAGAGTAATAGAAGCCGTTAAACAAGAACGCATCCAATGTAGTAAAACTAGTAATACAGAAGCACTAGTGAGACTGATGAAAACCCGGATAAGTAGCTCCAGAAATAGTACCCCTAGTTTAATCATGGACAACGGCATCCTCTACGATAACCCACTACAAATCAGCGAGCTGTTCGGTTACCAGTTTGCTAGCTGCTTTACACAAGAGGACGAAATAAAAGTCATTGGTGCACCGTCAACACCAACTCACTCCATAAGTACAGTGCTCTTCTCTAAACAAAACATTTCTCTAGCTATAGCATCACTTCGAACCTCATACAGTGCGGGGCCTGATGGAATTCCAACCATCTTGTTAAAAAGAGGTGGCGAAGATATACCGCTGATTCTCTTGAAGCTCTTTAATACGTCCCTCTCCAGTGGCAATTACCCTGAGAACTGGAAACTATCATACATATGTCCTAAGCATAAATGTGGACCAACATCTAATATAGAAAACTACCGACCTATAAACATCACGTCAGTAGTATCCAGGACTATGGAAAAGGTGATTGTGAAAGCAGTTGTCGACTATATGACGACTAACCAATTACTCTCACCAGCACAACATGGATTCTTGAAAGGCCGGTCATGCACTACAAGCTATCTTGACTATCTAGACAACGTTACAAGCAAGCGTGACCAAGGCCTATTTGTAACTACCCTTTTCTTAGACTTCAAGCAAGCATTCGATAAGGTGCCTCACAAACGCCTGGTCACTAAGTTGCAATCATATGGTTTCCGAGACCCGTTACTGTCCTGGCTCAGAACATCTTTAGAGGGTCGCTTCCAAGTAGTAAAATTCAGTAATTGCTACTCCACCCCTAGACTTATACAAAGTGGTGTCGTCCAGGGTAGTGTGCTAGGACCGATACTTTTCCTAATCTATGTAAACGATATCTGCAGTGTTATCCGAAATGGCATACCCTACCTTTTCGCTGACGACTTGAAGATAGTCTACAGCTTTTCTCCTGCAGCACTAACACAGGGTTTCTCTCAAATACAAGAAGATCTGAAGAGGATATTCATATGGAGCGAGACCTGGCAGCTCCCTCTAAACCCAAATAAAAGTGGCATCCTCCATTTCAATAAATCCCACCCAGAAGTAACGCTACACTTGGGTGATATTGCACTGCAGGTATACAACACTGTGAAAGACCTCGGAATCACTTACTCCAGAAGTTTGACTTTTACGGAGTATGCAGACTCAGTAGTTTCCAAGGGCAGAAGACTCATCGGTCTTCTACACAGAAACATACTCATACCTGAGGCAAAACTTATACTGTACAAGGCTATGGTTCGCCCAATATTAGAGTACTGCACCGTTATCTATGGTAGCATGAATGTGTCGGACAGAATTCGAGTAGAGAACATTCAACGGAACTTTACTCGGCGCCTACTAATACATAACGAAGGACTTCCTTACGAAGCAAGATGCAAAAAACTAGGACTAGAATCACTCTGGCTGAGACGCCTGAAGCTCAACTTAACACTTCTTTTTCGTCTTTTATTTACAAACCCTAAAACGAAATGTGCTGTCACTTTTAAAACAACACAGGCATATAATCTGCGTAATAGCGAGAACATCATCCCAATAAATAAGTATCGCTCAAAACTTCGATGTAGGTTTTTCATAACGCAATACAGTATGCTGTGGAACAAACTTCCCGCTCCTATACGAGCATGCCGTTCGCTCGGCCAGTTTCAACGACTACTTAGTAAATTCCTCCTATCTAACGAATCTCATCAATTCGTTGACGGCCAAACCACAAACGGTAATGCCATGCACTAAGGTACTACTGGTACCTAGACTCAAGGGAGACTAACAGCAATGACATAAGTATACAATGCCGAAAACTAAACGCAATAGTTAAGTTAAGATCTAATTTCTTTGAAAAAAAAATGACCAAGAGTGAACAGGAAGCGGAGTGCGACACGATATGCTACAGTGAACTTATTAGATACTCAAATGTAACCTACTTTTCTTCACAACCTAACCGATCTCACGACTTAACACCTATTTCCTAAAAATCGCCCCTTAAAGTAATCTCTCTACTCCGAAAAGATAAAAGAACTGTCTGTCGGTGCATTTTCATAGCATGCAACTCTTTATTATTTGCCCTTTGTCATCAGTACTTACATCTAAGTACTCTGCACCAACATAGTTTCGGTAGACCCGATATGGTAATACTCAACAGGCAACACCATGATCATCCCCTCGTGACCAGATAAAGGGTGGTGGTCCGAAGAACAAAAAAAAACCCACGAATTTCACCTAAATGTTTATAACTTCATCATACGCTTGTACATAGGTATATAACAAGTTAATACCTGGTCAAATATCCTCTAATCTTTCTATTTCGTAGTGATATCTTCAGCTTCAGACTGACTTTCATTACTGTCGTGCGCACCTTCATCTTCTTCCACCTAAGCTTACCTCTAAACAGTTGGTTCTGGACACTTCCTCAAGTAAGTTTAATAGTCAGTACAAACTCACCCAGATGTATCATGGTCGATCTACTCCTGCGTATTTTTGTGCTCCTGTTACAAATTTCGCCTGCTGCTCGCTTTTGTTATTCACTTTTCAGATTTACTTAACCAGTCCTGCATTCAAATGGAATCCTACAAATCGCATTCGTCAGTGGGAAATATTGCCATCAAAACCTGATGACGAACGCACACACCCCAAGGTCATGAATGTGATGCGGCCTCACCTTCAAGAATATTGGATGATTCAAACGATGACCGGATAATCTTCAAATTCGAACTGAGCCTGCTTCAACATGCCTCCTATATGCCATAAATCACAGCATCTAATGTATAGCATAACATTGTACATAATAGTCATCTCTCATTACCAAAGTGATCAAACCTGTAAAATGGTTTGTATTCATGTAACCTTTGTTGTATGAAATATGTTATTATTATTATTATTATTATTATTATAGAGAAATCTGTTGCATAGCATTATTAAGGATGTGCTGCTGTTAGGTAAAGTGATCTCTCGGGTCGGATTGTTTATCCAGATTTCTGCTGCATTCGTCACGGACCAGAAATTGGAGACTAGTTATTGTGTTTGAGGTTTCGTATATGGTATTATCTAGGGTACTGGTTGGCAGGTGAGTTGGTTTTGGAGCTGTTCAAGGAAGAGGAAGTTGGAGGCGAGCCAGTTGGACAGTTCTAATATCCGTTTCCAATATTACGTACAAAGTAGGATTTTCAGTATATTTATACTTTCTGATCAAATTAATGCTTAGGACTTTCTCGTCAGGCTGGTACTAAAAGGAGAAGAGAAAAGAAAGCGCAGGGAGAAGCTGGACAATGGAATACCACGTAAAACAAACTGGGAGGAGGAACTTTCTTGTCTTTTTAGGGTCATTCGAAATATATGTAAACTTTAGTTTACGCATATAAGAAGAACTCTCCCTTTTTATCTTACATGAAGCTCTCGCGAGTTATTAGATGGGCATTCTTTGTCAGTTTACGTGAAGGGAACACTGACTATGTATTTGTACTGCACAATCCGACCAGATGGACCAGTGATCAAACACCCCTTATGAGTCCATTGAGGTAAAAAGTAATTGAGATTTATGATAGCTGTACTCCACACATTTAGAGGTCCTAGTATGTTTTCATTAGCCCAGAACGTATACATAGCGCCCAGGCGAGTGATGGACTCATCATCTGTTAGGAGCTTATTAAGTGCAGAACGAAAGACAGATAATGAGCCTGCAGTACGCATTTCCTCAGGAGGTCCATTCCAGATGCGAGAGAACTTATTGATGAAGAAGTTTCCTCACAATTTGGCCTTACAACACCGATTTTCAGCTGGTAGATTGTGATTACGTAAATAGTGAGTAGACGTTACAACTATTTTAATTTCCGGGCCACATAAGTGCACTTGCTTGCGAAGTAGTTTATAGTAAAATATAAGATTCATTCTAAGTCGCCTCTTCCAGAGAGGTCACAGTACTAGCATGTTGCATCTGGAGATGTAGTTTAGGCTGCAGTCAGCTCCTAGTGTTCTTCGTGTAAACTGGCGTTGTACTCCTTCAATATTTCATTTGTCGCTTATACGAAGGCCACTTAAGATAGACGGACAGTATTCTAAATTTGGACGGATGTTCACTCTGTAAAGTAGGACCCTTAATCCAGTGCTATGAATGTTATGGATGGTGCATCCAAGGAGTTTACGTGACTCAGATATGATACAAGCCGTCTGCTCGGAGAATGTTAAGTCACTGGGATATCTAAGACCAAGATCTAACACTGAAGAACGTCTAGGTAGCTTTTGCCCACACACTTCGAAAGACACATCTAGGTTATCGCTGCCTATGCTAAGCCAACCACACTTATCAATGTTGAACTGGAGATGGGACTCGTCACACCACTCAGCAACTTCACCTAATTCCTGTCGAGCAGTAGATAGCGTGTTGCTTAGTTCGTGAGTATACAACCTCAAGATCATCAGCGTATGGGAACGTTCCCCCTGCAGTGAAGGTGAGGCCGCATCACATTCATGACCTCGGGGTGTGTGCGTTCGTCGTCAGGTTTTGATGGCAATATTTCCCACTGGCGAATGCGATTTGTAGGATTCCATTTGAATGCAGGACTGGTTAAGCAAACCTGAGAAGTGAATAACAAAAGCGAGCAGCAGGCGAAATTTGTAACGGGAGCACAAAAATACACAGGAGTAGATCGACCATGATACATCTGGGTGAGTTTTTACTGACTATTAAACTTACTTGAGGAAGTGTCCAGAACCAACTGTTTAGAGGTAAGCTTAGGTGGAAGAAGATGAAGGTGCGCACGACAGTAATGAAAGTCAGTCTGAAGCTGAAGATATCACTACGAAATAGAAAGATTAGAGGATATTTGACCAGGTATTAACTTGTTATATACCTATGTACAAGCGTATGATGAAGTTATAAACATTTAGGTGAAATTCGTGGTTTTTTTTTGTTCTTCGGACCACCACCCTTTATCTGGTCACGAGGGGATGACCATGGTGTTGCCTGTTGAGTACTACCATATCGGGTCTACCGAAACTATGTTGGTGCAGAGTACTTACATGTAAGTACTGATGAC
This sequence comes from Heterobilharzia americana, assembly GCA_944470555.2. Classification (NCBI taxonomy): domain Eukaryota; kingdom Metazoa; phylum Platyhelminthes; class Trematoda; order Strigeidida; family Schistosomatidae; genus Heterobilharzia; species Heterobilharzia americana. Next base: position 34,730 of record CALYCZ020000098.1, on the reverse strand, counting down.
AAAGGGCAAATAATAAAGAGTTGCATGCTATGAAAATGCACCGACAGACAGTTCTTTTATCTTTTCGGAGTAGAGAGATTACTTTAAGGGGCGATTTTTAGGAAATAGGTGTTAAGTCGTGAGATCGGTTAGGTTGTGAAGAAAAGTAGGTTACATTTGAGTATCTAATAAGTTCACTGTAGCATATCGTGTCGCACTCCGCTTCCTGTTCACTCTTGGTCATTTTTTTTTCAAAGAAATTAGATCTTAATTAAACTATTGCGTTTAGTTTTCGGCATTGTATACTTATGTCATTGCTGTTAGTCTCCCTTGAGTCTAGGTACCAGTAGTACCTTAGTGCATGGCATTACCGTTTGTGGTTTGGCCGTCAACGAATTGATGAGATTCGTTAGATAGGAGGAATTTACTAAGTAGTCGTTGAAACTGGCCGAGCGAACGGCATGCTCGTATAGGAGCGGGAAGTTTGTTCCACAGCATACTGTATTGCGTTATGAAAAACCTACATCGAAGTTTTGAGCGATACTTATTTATTGGGATGATGTTCTCGCTATTACGCAGATTATATGCCTGTGTTGTTTTAAAAGTGACAGCACATTTCGTTTTAGGGTTTGTAAATAAAAGACGAAAAAGAAGTGTTAAGTTGAGCTTCAGGCGTCTCAGCCAGAGTGATTCTAGTCCTAGTTTTTTGCATCTTGCTTCGTAAGGAAGTCCTTCGTTATGTATTAGTAGGCGCCGAGTAAAGTTCCGTTGAATGTTCTCTACTCGAATTCTGTCCGACACATTCATGCTACCATAGATAACGGTGCAGTACTCTAATATTGGGCGAACCATAGCCTTGTACAGTATAAGTTTTGCCTCAGGTATGAGTATGTTTCTGTGTAGAAGACCGATGAGTCTTCTGCCCTTGGAAACTACTGAGTCTGCATACTCCGTAAAAGTCAAACTTCTGGAGTAAGTGATTCCGAGGTCTTTCACAGTGTTGTATACCTGCAGTGCAATGTCACCCAAGTGTAGTGTTACTTCAGGGTGGGATTTATTGAAGTGGAGGATGCCACTTTTATTTGGGTTTAGAGGGAGCTGCCAGGTCTCGCTCCATATGAATATCCTCTTCAGATCTTCTTGTATTTGAGAGAAACCCTGTGTTAGTGCTGCAGGAGAAAAGCTGTAGACTATCTTCAAGTCGTCAGCGAAAAGGTAGGGTATGCCATTTCGGATAACACTGCAGATATCGTTTACATAGATTAGGAAAAGTATCGGTCCTAGCACACTACCCTGGACGACACCACTTTGTATAAGTCTAGGGGTGGAGTAGCAATTACTGAATTTTACTACTTGGAAGCGACCCTCTAAAGACGTTCTGAGCCAGGACAGTAACGGGTCTCGGAAACCATATGATTGCAACTTAGTGACCAGGCGTTTGTGAGGCACCTTATCGAATGCTTGCTTGAAGTCTAAGAAAAGGGTAGTTACAAATAGGCCTCTACTATCTCGTCTTGTAGTAATCCATCCAACAGAATTCGTTTAACAGTCAATTTATCTCCTTGACGACGCTGCATACTTTAATGTGAAGTCCATTATGTTTTACGTATGTGTAATATTCACTACCTTTGAACGACGATTCTTCCATTCTTTAGTGACTTGCACCACAGTAAATGTTTTCAGTTCTACTAGTCTGAATTGCTGGAAAAGGTAACACTTTTAGAGTGAGAAATTTCTCACTCAGGGGTTAACGCTTGGATTTAGACATTTACCTGGATTAAATGATTGTTTTCAACTTACGGTTGTGCTGTGATTTAACTGTGTGACTCTTGACTGTCCACTGGGATCGCATATTTGATTTGATTCTGGCAGACGGAGTTTTGATCCGTTTTGTCGAAAGTATTCTTATTGACTCTCCGGTACTTGACAATTGTATTCGTCTAACCAGTTTTTACCGTTTGTTACATATTTGCGCCCGGGAACTTTTTGACTGTAGAAATACCTAACGGCATTGTTGAGGTATTTTTGTGATTTTGATATAGCTTATTGTCGCTTTGATATTACCGCAGATTTTGTTACGAATCTGCCACTGATTTACTAGAAACTGTGTTCTGATATTTTGATCCGACCTTTGACCGTGCGCCACTCGTGTAAGTTCGGAAGCTATGCAGTAGGACGCAGGAACTAGTCAGATTCACGTTAGTTCGCACCGCATAATCATTTCTTGCTTCCAGGCCAAGATTATTGGATTTTGGCTATTACAGTCGTTCATAGGAAGCCGTCTGCCGACTTTCAGAGTGATGACCAGGTGCTTATAGCAGTCGGTCACTATCTTAAGCTGGGGCACACGCATATTAATTTTGGGCGACTTTTACCTACCTAACTTTGTAGACTACGCGTTTAGCGGGAGTGACGATTCCGGTGAAAGCCAATTCTTTCATCCAATTGGCGAGCTTGGGCTAACGAAAAATGTGAGAACAGTAACGTGGTCGAGGAGGATTCAGACCCCATCTCACACGGAGTGGATCTTCGCAAATGAAGAATTCCTGATTGAAAACTTAGCAATCCTTTTATGCAGGAGTGGCCATGTTACTGTTGCTTCTAGTTTGTCTACGAAACCAATCTAACCAGGTCTAGAAGATACAAAGAACGAGTGGTTGCGATGGATCCGTATACTCTGGAACACAGAAGGCTGAGAGGAGACTTGATAATGACTTACACCATCCCGGGCACACCTGGACACCCACTCCATCACTCAATAAATCTTAGCTGGAGCACTAACCTTAGAGTACATACAGAGACTAAGCCTGGAACGTAGCACGTTAGATACCAGGCACAACTTCTGTTTCCTAAGAGTTGTCAAACCCTGAAATGCTCTTCCTGCAAGTGTAATCCAGGCTGCTTCGTCTGAGTTCTTTAAACGCCAGTTGGATACTGACTTGGCATGTAGCTGGGATCTGCCCAGAACTAATTGAATTTTCACTTTTTAACCTCCACTTTTTCTTCATTATTTACTTGTACGCAGGTTAACAGCCACACGAAGTAATGATCCATGGCTTTGAGACGCGGAAGCCAGCCAAGCAAAGGCTTTATCTATTCCGTCAACAACTATTTGAACCATTTGAACCTCATCAGAGCTAAAGCCAGGATAACAAAGGAGACTTTCTTACCTACTGCAGGAACACTAATGACCGAGACGACTAAGTCCTGAAGATCAATACATTATTGGCTTTCGTACATTAGCCAACTGGGTGGTGCATGTTTGACAGCATGCTATTCAATGTCGAATGGCCTGAGGAGCAACAGGCGCACTTTCCGGAGTACTTTTGTTGCTAGCACTTTTGGGCAGCTGGATAAGTAACTTTTAGTGATGTCTTGTGAGCACATCAGTTTTCACCCAATAAAATCCATGGAACTTCGTACACCACCAGTTTGTATTTATGCGCAGGATTGTGGGATTCCCAGCCGGTAAAGACTAGGCGCCCTTCAGTAACTTACCACATATGGTAAGTACCGTAGAATGCATTTAGGACAGTGCGACACATTCTATGTAGCGCTTTCAAGTTTTGCAGAACTTCTTGTGATTGCTTTGGTTATTCGGAGGATCTTCGTCAAAGTTTCTGTATTCACATGACTGTTGGGTTGAACAGATATTTATTCTGTTCCACTGAATCTTTTTATTTTGGTAATTTAGGTAGAATGTAGTCCTGATCAACTGTTAGTTCTTGTAGCTCAGTGGATAGGTTACGGTTGTGTTAGCATAGTGACTTCTGGTTCGAGTTTTGCAGTGACCTAGGTTTTCATTTGAACTTCTATCAGTCGGTTTCAGTGGTAAGGATAGCAGACCAGTTGGTCTTTGTTAATCTTTGTAGAAAATGTCTTTGTGAAGATCTGGTTTCTCCTTGGGCGTTTTGACAGAAGATGCTCATACTGCTTGCTGAAGTAAGGAGTTCCAGTCGTTGACTACACGTTGGGAGAGACGCAGATTCACTGTAGGTTGATTCGATCGTGGTTTTTGAATTTTCTTGTGGTGCCCTCGGTGATAGTCAGTCGTAGCGGGGGAGAAAATACAGGACATATCAGTACCGAAGTCATGATTTAGAATACGAAATGCCAGTATGAGATCACCCTGTTTCCTACTGGAATAAGTTTGGCTGATCTAGTCGTTCCTCATAGGACAGATTCGGAAGGCCTGCCACAAGCTTAGCACCTACCCTTTGAACACACTCGATTGTGTCAGCATCCTTTTTTAGGCATGGGCTGGTCTCGTGGATGCAAGTGGGGTCTAACGTAGGTAGAGAAGAGTATTCTCAGCATGTCCTCATGAAAACTTTTTAAAGTTCTGCGGATGGACCATAATATACGGAAGCCCTTTGCTGGAGCTGATTACAGTTTGCCGAGGTTTTCAAATCATGACTGATGATGGCACCCGAGTCTTTTAGTTCAAAGACTAAGAGTAGTGGTGTACGATTGTCGAGCCCTGAAATCTGACTCCAAATTTCATATACGTGTCCAGATGCACTGTCGCCTATTTATAATTCCCGACACTGCTGATCCACCTGCGTCAGACAGCGTAAATATCAAGAGTTAACGCGAAGTATAAATCAGGATGTTGTATTGGTCAACGAGCGAGGAAAAGTCTTTATCAGTACAACTAAGCAAAAAACGTTCAATGAGTTGTTACATATATCAACACAATACAGTGAAATAAAAGTGCTACGTAAGTCCCTCCCCAGAATACAGATATAAGAGGGAATATCTGTGTTCGATATAAAATGTTATGAGGAAGGAAAATTTATTTTGAAGATATTAAAAACATAGAAGGAATGTTAAGGATATCTATTATCAGGATAGAACCTGATTAGAAGAGTGTTTATATGAAAACGAAGCCAAGGTTTTTAAGAAGGCTTTTGATGTGGATTACACAACAAAAACGGCAAATGTCAAAAGCGCGGGAAAATCCACTTCTTGTTTTCAAAGCGCGTGCGTTGTTGCCTACCAATCATACCATTCTGCCAAACAATTCTGTTATCTCACTCTTACTTATGACTAAATATGCTTGGTTGTGCGGGCATGTCATTTTATCATATATTCATGATCTCCAGGTAAGAATACCAATAAGTGATGTTGAGTTAAAGCCTCTTTTCTTTTAGGAAAGAGAAAGAAGTATTTTTGCATTTGTCTCATATGGTGCAGGATCTTGGGATACCTATCTCTGCCATACTGGTCCCATGTCTGCCTCCGTCTGAACCCATTAATTTTTCCTGGAATTGTCTCAGATATCAAGACTTCGTGTATGAAGTGTAGGGAACTGGGTTTTCTTTTGTTGCTAAGTTCCTGGTGTTGGAAGATGTTACTTAATAACCTTATATGTTTAAGACAAAAACTAGTGTCTTCGTGATAACAGAATATTTTCTATGCATTTGGATAAATACGTTTATGTTTGTGTTTACGATTCGGCGTTGAATTCGCTTTTGTTTAGATGTAGAGAACTGGTAAACTATAGTATGACGACCTCGTCTATAACCACTCCTCAACCTTAAATGCGACCAAGCAACTTGGTTATTACAGGCAGTTGAACCAAATTAAGTACGATTGGAAGGAGCGCCAAGCAAGTACCTCATTCCGTTGGTGCGTAAAAACACATGGTCAGTCGTTAGATGTGTTTTGTACGTCAAGGATGTCACCTTTCACCATTGTTATTCAACTTTTTCATTGGAGTGTGTACAAAGGTTTCCGTCTCGTCGTCTGTAATATAGAAGTCATGCATGGAGTTTTCAGGTGGGCGGGAACATCAGATGATGAGTTTGTGAACCTTTATCGACTGAGGTGGCTGAAATATGTGTTACGCATACCTAGTCACCGTGTGTATTGGCGTACAATGTTAACTGAAGCAGGTCTAAGCTAGAAAAGGTTATAAGTAGCCAAACTAAAACATAACACCGTTGCATGAAGTTTTTGACTGTTAGTGTGAGCCATGTAGGGAAATGTAGACTTCCTGGTTGGGTTTCCGTGTGACAGCAGAAAGTAGTGGTTGGAGATTATAGGTTACATGGCTCGGAATCGATCTCGTTGGTGTAGATGTATCCGCACATTATTCTAATCTTAATCGTCATACTGAATTCAATGTTTTCTTATTCGTCTTTGTTGTCTTATCACGATTTTATAGCACTTTCGACTGCTTTCTTTATCTTTGGTTTTCATGCTTTCTCGCTTGGTGCGCTGATATGAAGTATAGCAACGAGAAGCGTCACGCAGTAATACCAGCTCCCCTGTTTATTCTGACTTTTAGTCTTTTTTACAGAGGACCATATTGGTCATATTGTTGAAATCTCTCTGTTTTTAACGTAAAGTATGCTAACCTGGGTTAGAGGCCTTTGTTTTAAGCAGGGCGGGCTACCGCTGATGTTGAGAAACGTCAATCGGAGCACTGAGAGTTGATCTTATGTTCATCTGTGTTTCTAACAAAACTGTAATGCTCATTTATGTTGAATTATCACATAGTACACAATAACAATAGTAATAACAACGACAACAATCTAGCCTGAAGATGTACCATTCTTGACAGGGAGTAAAATGTATTGAAGTGTCTTGGATACGGTCAAAGTTGTGTGGAGCTTTTTTCATTGATGACTAAAGACATGTTAGTACGCAATTAGTCGACATATATGTCTGGGTAAATGCTTTGTATAGGCTCTTCCATCTGGACTTACATTTGGACACAATCTAGTTACAACTGAAAGATGGGTCACTTTTATTTTTTGTACAATACAAACATTGTTGTACTATTTGTCAGTAGTTTTGTACTATCAGAAATCTAATGGATGCTACTAATCACTTGCACGAACTGATCCTATGGATGACTAGCTATAAACTTTTTCACTTATCAGGGACTTATTTTCTTTGTATTCTGAAATAAGTAAGGCATTTTTGAGCCTTATTTTCTGGTCGGTGGTGAAATTTACCTCTAGAATGACGTCTACAGCTAAATGGAGCATACTAGGGAGTCTTTTACAGCAATGACTCTTGATGGGTTGAGTAGAGATTTTTTCATGGTTAGTGGGATGGCACTAATAGTTTTAATATACAGAACAGTATATCAAAGTTATAATGTATGCACTGAGGTTCACACCCATCCAATCACTGGTAGAAGTATAGGTATTTAGTTGACGTTGCAAGGGATACGGTTGACTGTATCTATGAAAAACGTTGTAGTTATCCACTTGATGCAAGTAAATTCATAAACTTAGAATTGAAGGCATTTTAGCTGTTATGATTATTTGAAATATTCCGAACATTTTAGATATTGTGAGTGTTACGTATTAGGTTACAAAGTCAATCTACCATGTGATAAGTGCTGATGGTTGGTTCAAAGTGGTACTGTTAAGGATGCCGATATCCTTTCTATTCTATACTTAAAGTTCTGTATATATTTGAACTGTTTATTCGTGCTCTTTTCCGCACATGGGTCACATTTCGTATGACCCACTATTGTTCTGATTGGCTCCTGACTCTTTAAATGTACTAATGATTCCTTGTCTTTAAAGGTTATTGTAAACTGTAAATAGGGTCAGTTTTCACTCATAAATGCTTCAGTCCGAGATACTATCAACTCATCTGGTTTCCAGTCTTTTGATTTTTCTTTGCGAATCACTCAGGTTGCATCGTCTTACGCTCGACTACCAGTCGTTAAGTATTTCTGTTCGTTTTCACAACTTCTCATCATAACAGGCGTAATGTTTGCCTTTATTCTATCTATTCGAGTCCGTAAACCTTTAACTTGTTGTTTGGGTTGCGGTACACTTAAGGAGCGACCTGGTTACCACTATTTGCGTGGTAATTTATTGTTGAAGTGTCTTGGGAATTCATGTTGAAATCAATTGTAGGAGATTATGATGAAATCTTTTTCCCAAACCTTGGTGGATAAAATGGTGATCAAACCAGTTAAAAGTCAGGTGTCTAGTCAAGTGAATCACAGCTCTATGTTTAGAAGGCTTGTAAAACTGTACGTTACCAAATATCCTGCTTATTATAACAAAAAGTCTTTGTGTATATGATTACTTTGTGCGTTTTTTTGCATTGATCCGATAGTCTGTGCAGTTTCCTCCAAATGGAAGTGAAAGATGATCGCTTTATTGTCTGCGGTGATTGTAGTGATTCTTTTGAAGTTAATGGTGATCCACATTGAATTTGGCTAGGCTGTCTGCCAAAGCGCACTACGGAATTCGCAGTTTTGCAACTAGCTAAGCAGTTTGGCGATTTGTCTGATTTTCATTTTCCTGTGCATAAAGCTGGTGATCTGCAGGGGTCTACTGTTGGTTATTGTTTTATAACGTACAAGTCAGTGGATGATGCTAAAAAAGCTTGGAAAGCGTAAGTTTGTTTTTCTTACGTTTCGATTAGATAAGCACTGATAAAATTTACTGAGCCAGTGTGACCACACGATGTAAATTCACAACACCAGTAATAAAAGAATATAATTTACTTCACTATATATATGAACAGTGTCGTGTTCTGGAATAGTGGTTGAAGCTCAATTATTTAACAAACTCAAGGTTTGCACAAGTACGAATAAAGACAGTTCTGTTACCTCAAAATAGTGGTTAAGTTAGTTGTATCATTTGTTGGAGTGGCTCTTCAGGGTTGCTGTACCGTGGGTGTCTAGTTTAAGAACTATTGATTTTGTGGGTTGACTGCCTATCTTATTTTGGGAGCTCTGTCACTCCTGGATAAAATGTCAGTTCACACACCAAAGGTTCATTTGACATTTACTAACCTATTTCATTTCTGATGCTTAAGAGATGTCTGATTATCTTCTAACGAATAGATATAATCTGCGTTAATCCACATTGTTGTACTCTGCTCATGTCAAATCTGGTCTTTTAGGCGAGGATTTTCGATGACTATTCTTAACCACTGTTTTCTCCGTAGTTATCAGTAAGGACCCATTCTGGGCATGTGTTACAAGTACGTTTCCGGATATTTGTACTTGATCGGAATCTTGATGCCTCAGGACTCCCTGTTTGGGGTCTTATAAGTCATGGAACTCGATGGCTGCAGACTTTATGAAACATGGCTGAAAATTGAAACTAGTAGTAGTCGCTCTATAGCTTTCTTATTTGTTTTGTTACCGAAAAGTGAGATAAAAGTAGTAAATGTATCTTATGAGAACGCTCTCTGTGTAATCTGTCTGCTTTGCTTTTACTTCTTTTTCCCTTCCTCCCCTCTTTATAACTAATGTTTTAATATTGGTTTACGTAGCACATTTCTTGATACTCTTGCTTTATTAAAATTTGCCTTTTCAATAATAAACATTAACAATGATAAATATCCTAATGGACTGCTACCGACGAATTCTTCCAGAAATTTATTTGCCATTGTATTTCATTTGTTGAGTTGATGGGACCTCTAAATGTTTACTGGAAAGTGGGTCTACTGTGCAACAGTGATTCTTGTGCCAGTATATGAGATAATCGTTTGAAGATGGAAGCCATTTGAAAACTAGAGATTCTTCATCGATGATATTATGAAAGTATTGTCTTCATTTGATTGAACCAATGAGTGAGCTACTTTGTGGTTAGGTTTAAGTGGTACGATCCATCTGATGACATTTTCAGTTTTCACTGGACTTGGGTCATTTATAGCCACCACCTGCACTGGGGTGCGACGCTAATTTCAGTAACAGAAGTTCGAGAAAATCATTACGATACCTCTGATTGTTGTTGGTCTTTAGATGATATAATTCGAAATTGGTTGCTATGTTAACGACACATGCATTCTTAATCTTTGGGTAGTTAACGGATTTGGTTTTATCTCATGTTCTTCTTTTCAGTCTTTGCATTCCTTAACTTCTCACCTTGTTCGTTTGTCGCTGAGGTTATGTTAACTGGTACTTAAATTGTCATTGTGAGTGATCCTAATTTGTTACTCTTTGTCTCATAGTTTCTGGAAATCGTTTTTAAGTTGAAGGTAAAGTTGTGACAATTTTGGAAGCGTGTTCCACTCTGGTTTCAGACCCACCAGGTTTTCCAAGTTTCAAACTAATCAATATTAACTTAAGGTTAGATATTACCCACAATGGTCCAAGTTTCCACACCTCATATCAACACAACAAGTAACAAAGCAGTAAGTCGAAAGATGAAAAGAGAGAGAAAAGGCTCTCAAAAGTAGTAAAAAGTAGTGAGAAAGAGAAGAGAGTAATGAGGAAATTCTGGGTTCTGTGTAGCGTTTAAGGCGCAGATAAAGTGTGGATGCATCTGCACCATTGACCTCGTTTCTACAGGATATCACCTAGAGTCGCTAACCACTGGTTTTTGTTGTAACATGGACCCCAACTGGCTAATGTGACTCTCCCAACATGGTTCAAATCATCAGTCAAGGACTTGATGTAGTGATGCCACATTTTAGTCTGACCATCCCAAGCCTCTTCCCAAGTTTGAAACCATATCATCATGTCTCTTAGTATGTTAGTTTCTATAGTAGGGATTACTACAACAAGAATGTGTAGGTAGCCTTCTGTGATCTGGTATAGTCGTATCCCTACCTCTGTTCATGAAGATAAATACTGTTGTAAAAGATTTAGATGAGTGAAATTCAGTGCCATCTTCAAGTTTGAAAATATTTCTGGTGTATTGTGTGACTTCCTTCATTCTACACAGTAGGAAGGTTGAGCTGAAAATACTCTTTTGAGCCAGTGTGATCAAGTTGATCCAATTTACAAGTAGTTGGTTTGTAGCCTATGCAGCACTCAACCATTGTAAGTGCTCATCGGTGACATAAAATGATAACCAACCTGGAAAGTACTAAGACTGACCCGTCTCTTATTTACGCCCTTTTTAAGGACAATGATAACCAATTATATTTGAAATTATTTAGTTTGGTAAGGCCAAATAATTAGCCTTGACAAGAAATTAGGGATAGACAGAAGGATGGTGAGTTGAGTGTCGCACAATCGCAACAATGAGCCTATTTTTCACTAAGGCATTTATAACTGTGTTTGTTCTCAGTTAATGATCAGTGACTTCATTATCAAGGTGAAATATCATCATACACGCTAGAATTGTTGAACTAATTATCTCTTCCGATAGAGTAAACAATTCCATAACTATTATAGCAAACAGTGAGTGTAGTGAATTGCAACTTGATCAGTTGAAGTTGTTTTGTCTCAACTGGGGAGGTTTTGAACATGTCAGTGAAGTTTCATGACATCTAACGAAGGTTCATACGATTGGGTTTGCATCTCTGCGATTAAGATATTTACTAATAAATACTCGATGACTGATCATGAAATAGGGAGTAACTATATAGAGTAGTTAGAAAATGTGGATAGAATACTATTAGGAGTGTATGTATCCCTTATACTCCATACTTAAAATTTGTATATATTTGAACTGTTTTTCTTCGCGCTCTTTTTCCCGCACATGGGTCACATGTCATATTACCCGTTGAGATTCTGATTTTCTTCTGCCTGTTTAAATGTTCTAATTATTCCTTGTCTTTCGAGGTTACTGTAAACTCTATAAATAGTGTGTTTTCACAAATAAATGTTTTCAGTGTGAGATACTATAAACTTATCTGATTACCAGTCTTTGGATCTCTTTGCTAATTACTTGGGTTGAACCGTCTCAATTATCAATCGTTAAGCATTTCTGTTCGTTCTCACAACTGCATCGTAATAAATACTCCATTTTCTTTATAACTGCTGTGGACTTCACACTCGTATTTAGCTTTCCAACAACCAATACAACTCTCCCAGCAAGTGACAAATTTTGTACTTTTTTTCTGATGGAATATGTTTTGTTTCGCCATTCATCTGTTGAGTGTACATATATTTCTGTGAAATTTAAATTATCAGTGTCATTATTATTTGTCCTTTGGGTTACTAGTGGAACATAGGACTTTAGTAACACGTCCCCACTTCACTCTGTTCTCTGCAGTCTTTTCAACCTGGCTCTGCAGCTGCCCACAAGCTTTCATTTCTTCCTCACATGATCTCCTCCATGCCACCCTCGGACGCCCAACTCCTCATTTCCCCTCTGGGTTCCACTCGAGGGCCTGGCCTGGCATGTGATGTCTGCGAATGGTCTTCTCAGTGTATGCCTAATTCATCTCTACTTTCTTCTGCATATTTGTTAGGCGATGGGTTCTTGGTTGGTTGGTTCGAGTCAGCCGGAGTTCCTTGTTGCTTGTTCTTTCTGGCCATCTGATCTTCAGTATCGAGCGCAGACAGCTGTTGATATATGTCTGTAGTTTGTTGGAAATGCTTTTCGTGACGTCAAGTTTCCGAATGAACCATATAGAAGCACTGACTTGATGTTGGTGTTGAAAATCTGGATGTTGTTCACGCTTTGTGCCGAGTGCAGTGCAGTAGATCTCCACACTGATTTCAGGTTAATGAAAGCCTGTCTTGCTGTCTTCCCGATCCTGGCTTTGACGTCGTCATTTATCCCGCCTCTGCCTGTAGTTGAAACGATGCTGCCTAGTTAGGTGAAAGAGACTACTCCTTTTAGGTTTCTCTCGTTGATGGTGGTTGATGCTTATTGCTGTTGGTGGTCGTTGGGTTTCTTCATCACCTCTGTCTTCTCTACGTTTACCTGAAATCCCGTCTTCGCTGCATCGCCTTTTCTGCCAACTTGTTAGTTTTAGCCCGTAGATCTTCGAGTTTGTGCGACACTAGATATAAATCATCATCGGCGAAATCTAAATCTTCTTCTTCATCAGTCCAGCCAGCCTGTGCCAATCTTCTCACTCCTTACAGTTTGTTGCATGATCCGATCCAGTCCAGTAGACCGCAATCAGGAGAATGATCGGTGATAGTAGGTGGCAACCTTGTCTCACTCCTGTCTTCACTTCAAAGGCGTCACTGAACTTTCCATTGTGAATCACTTGGCATGTAGCATCATATACTATACAGCTGTTATTGAATGAGGTTGATGAAGGTTTGTGACACTAAAATCGTAGTTTTGAAGCAGTTTCCAAATGACTTCTCGGTCGATGCTATCGAAGGCCTTTTAGAAGTCTATGAAGTTGAGGTAAGGAGTTGATTGCCATTCTATGCTCTGTTCTATGATGATACGTAGCGTTACAATTTTATCTGCACATTTGTTTTTCCTGAAGCCAGCCACTCTGTTCCGGTCGTAATTTTGAATCCAGAGCGTTTACCTTTTATTCTCTCCAGGATGATGCGGCTTAGTATTTTGCTTGAAGTAGACAGCAACATAATACCTCGCCAGTTCTTGCAAAGGCTTAGGCCTTCCTTCTTTGGGAGTTTGACAAGGTAGCCCTTCTTCCAGTCGACAGGTATCTTTCCTTCCCTCCTTGCAAACCTTCTGCAGTAGTGGTGTGAGCATGCCCGCTGTTGTCTCTGCGTCTGTTTTTAGTGTTTCTGGAAGAATTCCACCTAGTCATGCTGCTTTCTCGGCTTTCAGCCCCTCGACCCATGATGACTTCTGTTCCCGTGTTATCTGCTCCCAGTTTGGCATTCCTATCACCCATTAGAATCTTGATGTCGCCAACTGGAGTCTTGTCCAGTACTGATTGTAGTTGTCTGTAGAATTCCTCTTTTTCTTGATTTGCATTATTTGTATGTGCATAGCGTTGCATTGTATGATTTTGACTTTCCTTCCTTTTGAGTTGAATCTTGCTGTCATGATCCTGATCTTGGAGGAGATTGGTTACCACTACATGAGAGCCTTTGATGCTCTTGAGCACATCGTGGTAGCCACTCGAAAACTCAGTGTGCTGGTGGTTGTCGTTTGGGTGATAATATCGGAGTAGATTATTGACTCTACAGTTGACAGTTTGAAGAGTCTACTTCCATTTCATCTGCTTTTGCAGATTCCTAGCACTTCTATGCCATGTCTTCCCATCTCTTTGGCAATCTGGCCAGCCTTGTTAGCCAGCTTCAAACATTGTGCGGACATTCCATGTCCTCATTCTTACTTTTGCTTTCATCGAGCGAAGAGAAGACATATCGGCCTATTGGCTTCTCGAAGGTTTTACCAACTGGTATCATTTCGTCTCTCCTATTCCAGTGAGGAATAAGTTTATTTTTATTCTTATATTTACGCTGTGCTTTGAAGTTTCTTTAGCGATTGGATTGGTTTTTCGGGGTAGGGTTGTGCTAGCCGTATGCTATCCAACCTTCCCTCTTTATTCGGGCTTAGGACCGGCTAGTAAACTAGTGAACTTGTGAACTGGGCGAGGTTGAGACTCCAGTTGCATGCTTATTATATTACTTCAGTGAAAGGGTATCATCCATTCATTTGCCAGCTTCAACACAAATAGGGAATAATTATTATTCAGGTTCACTATACCTTCATTCCTTATTTCTCTAGGCCAAAATGACGCGTTTCTATTGCATGATAAAGGTGTGTATCAAATGTTAGCAGAACAAATATTCTCGTAAATTTCAAGTCATATTCCGAATAAATTGGTCCAGTGAAATTTGTGATATGTGCACAACCAGCTTTGCTGATTATTGAATTTGATTGAAACCACTTGTGTTTATAACATTAACCACATTGGCGTAACTTCTTTATTTTAAATGCATTTCTGGCTACTGTTGGTCCTATTATTTTCACTCCACTAAATTCTTTTTTGTCAACCTAACTGTCGATGCATTTCTGTAAAGCATGAGATAATATAAAGAAATACCCAGTCATTGTAGGTCTCGAGTTGAGTTCGTTTACTTTATATTTTAGCACATATTATTTATTGTTTTCCAGTTTCTATATGCTTTCGTGTCTAAAGTAATAAACTTGTGACTGTTATCATTGTGGAACACAGGTTGGATGGTTTGGATTTTCATGGATACACTTTGGTTGCGAGGCCGGCTCGACCAACTCGAGATGAATTGATAGTTGCACAACGTGCTTCGGACGAGGTTACAAAGCTTCGAATAATCGAGGAAGCCAAACAACGTGAAGCGCAATTAGCTACTGTAATGGATGTATGTGATTCAACAATTATCACATCTGGTCATGTTGAAAAATGCTTGGATAGAGCTACCTGTGATGAACATCCTATCCAGTATGTTTTGATTTTCATTTTTGATAGTGTATTCCCTTCAACGACACGAGCAGCATTAGTTAATTTTTTGTAAAATCTTTTTTGCTGGGTTCCATCAAAGGAAATTTGAATCCGGTGTTTCTTGTCTAATACTCTCAAGCATCAAACATTAATCCGTAGTGGTGTTAAGTTATTTATCTGAATGGCTACTCTGGAATGGTGATCGATGGCATTCACTGAGCACCTTGGGATTGAGCAACATGAGCTTGCTTGCTGTATAGCGACCGATCAGTTTACTACTGTTTGCAACAAAACGATAGGATTAATTAACAAGGAGGATAAAACAGCAATAGAATAATTAAGGAAAAGAAAAGTGCTGTTGGTATGGAGTTGTTATCAGTGAATATATCTAGCCATATTAAAATTTATTTAGAAAGCTAGTTCTGGTGCTTTGTTTAAAGAATATTTTGCTTCCTGCTTTTTTCATCCATTCATTTTAGTCCTCCCAAGATGTCAGTCGGTGATACATTTCCCAATTCTTCATCCATGTTGTCTTCCCATATTTTCATACCTGACTTGTATGGGAAACTTGGTCTTCATCAAAATTGCAAGGCGAATTCTCAAGGTCCAAATTTTAAGACTCCTTGTGAGTGTTTTATCCATGGCAGTCATGTTTAATTGTCTGTTTTTGTACCGCATAAACGTCATTATAATAAGGCTTTGTAAAATTTCGAAAAGTTTGCTTGCTATTCCTGAAAAGGTTCATTGAAACAATAATTTTTATTTCGTAAGTTTGAATGAGATGCTTTTGTTATTGCTTGTCTAACTGTTTGCTGTTTGTACGCTTTCACAGCTTAACAATCACCTTTCTCGACATTGATTATCATGACTATCATTTGAATTTAGTGAAAGAGGGATAGATGGAAATATGGTTTCAAACCATGAAATTAACTGTATTAGGCACTGCATTTTGTTTGGTTGAGTGGTTTATTTAGTTGCAGATATAACAATTGTGGTTTCGCTTATTCATTCACTTGATAGACGGATAGATCAACACATAACTTGGTGCAGTAGTGTATCAGTTCAAGTTGCCACACTTCATACTGGCATACCATAAAATTAGGTGGAAGTAAATGAGAGGAAATGGAAGGTGGCAGAGACTGCGTGAATTTCTATCATCGTTACAGATTTTAAGCCATATCACAAAGATTCGCCAATCGTAGATTCCCAGCATCTAGATGGTCTTACTTGGGTAGTCTAAACCTGTCTACATGGCTTGGACCAAGAGTTAGACTTCATGGACTGGTGCCACATCTCGGTCTGGTCACCTTCTCACATACTAACCCTACTTCGCTAATATTACACGTTGAGCTGGGCTATGCCTCGATATGCCCAACATATCTGCAGGCCAACTCAGTTGGTGACAGTTCACAGCGTCATCGACTGACTTATCTTCCTTGCCTCAACATTGTGATCAATAACCTGTAACCTATCTTCTACTTCGAAAAACTATTTCTCACAACTGTGTGGCAAAGCATAGTGGACTGTTGCTGTGTATGCTCGTTCTTCGTTAATTAGTCAGGTGCCATGAGTGGCATAATGCCTGTTGGGTATGGAAGAAAGCCATTCACTTGATTCTCCTCTATACCTCTGACATCATAGTATTCCATGAATATATCCTAATGTGTCATTCTAGTTCATTTTTTAGTTTCTTTTAATAAATCTTCCATATTCCTATTATTGATGTTTCCTAATTTTCTGCTTTGAAGTGTTCCAATTTGGATCAGTCCATTTCAATTCCACTGTGTAAATTTCTGCAGCTGATCTGTATTGTTTTTGACCACTCACTTACTTTTTTATGGGTCAACTTTTTCAAAGAGAGGAGTAGGCGGCTAGCATATTTACTTACTTCACGATTCACCGCGTACTATCAAATTTCCAGTTTTCTCCCCAGTTTTGTCAGCCTTTCTTGGCTTCCTGATAGAACAGAATTTATTTTGTTTTCTAAGACTAGTGCCCAACAACTATGGCATGGAATTTCTGTAATTTATTCCATCAGCTCACCAGATGGAAACGGTGATATAAATTTCGTAGGGGAAATTGAAATTTGACGTCTGATGGACTCATAAAGATCCTGAAGTCAAAACTCGGAATACTGTACTACGAGGGTAGTCTGTGATTCTTGATAACGGAAAGTAGTTACCTGAAATCATGAGGTATTCAGATATTTATGTTGTTATCAAGTGAGTGCAACGGTGGAAATGCGTAAATAGTAGGTAGCTGAATTATGCGACTAACCGAGGGTTATTACTGAGGTAAAACGCACACGTTGTCCAGAACAATGCATATGAAATGGGTAACCAACAGTTGAGAAAGTGCATAAAAAGAACAGGATAGCAGGGGGTAGAGTTTGAAAAGAAGAGGATGGGATACTACTTCGTAACACCGTAACGAAATGATCGAAATAAAAGTAATGCTACTTATCATAAATGAGTAGTATAAAATAAACGTACAAATAAGTGTGGAATGAGAAATGCAGTTACACAATGGAAGACGGAAAGCGTGGAGTAGAGAACAGATTAAACACTATTTAATTTTGAAGACCTTAGTGCTAATTGAGTTTTATTTGCCGAGAAGGTTGATAGAACCCTAATTATAGCGACACAGCATAATGTTTCACTGTGTTCGATTTGTTATGTGATGAGTCCCTTTTTTAAATGGTTTTCATATTTTGACTTTCCTTCTGTTACGACAGAAATGAAATTTTCTCCTAATTTCTATCTTTTTGCCACATGTTTCATGGAAAAGTGACCATTGTGGAGTGTGAATTTCTGTCTATTCTATTGCATTTGCTATTTTTGAAAAGTGTAATCTGGTGGGCGTAATGTAGATTCCATGAACCAACCAGTTGAGTATGAATTATTAAAACCGCTGAACTGTAGCCTAAAGAATCATACTGTTCGGTTTCCCATTGAATAACTCACTACCGACAACCACCTTAATTTTTTCTGCTGGAACGTTTTAATGTAAACAGATAGGTTGACCACCTGTTATTTTGATACCTTCTTATTTCACTAACGGTTGAATCGCTCACGAGTTTGTGGTGACAGTTCCAGAATCCAGTTTCCAGCTGAGCTTTCCCTTATCATGCCACTGATAGACAGTGAATCTCTCTCTCTACTTATGTCTCAACGCTTACTGTTAGATTGGTTGTATGATTTTTTATTTACTTATTGTTTGTGAAGGTATTTTGCTAAAGCCCTATTAAGCTGGTGTTGAGGTCATATTGTGCTTAAAATAGCTGATATGCGTGTGTTGGCACACTGAAGTGTGTGCTTCATGCACTACTACTTGTAATACTGGTTGCCTACCGAAGTAAGTGAATTATTTGTGTGTCCTCGAGCCTTTCTACGTTTCACTTTGCTTCAGTGGATATCAGTTATTGTATGACTTCAACAGTCTTGATTGATTAACCTTTTATCGATCACATAGAATACAACATTTAGCCTATATTTTTAACACACTTTTTTCATTCTTGTGTTTTTTTAACAAAGGAAAACATACATGTATGCATGTGCATCCTGGATTCCACTGCTAGCCACTGCCCATCATTATTACTACTATTGACACCTGTGTTATTTACATTTTTCTTACGATTCCTAAGGAACTTATCAATCAGTTTGAGAGAGTAATTGTTGATGAGAAAGTTTCTCTACTGTATCTGATTTCTTGTCTTAAATCTTATGTTTAACTAGTAAGCTTTTTGGCTCTGTTATCTAGACACTTTACCAGGCCAACTTTAACTGACTGGCGTAGGGTGAGAGGATTTGAAGTCCAAGTAACGATTTGAATATGAAGGCTTTTTGTAGACACTGTTGTCTAAACTCCCATCTTGTTTCAGTTTTATTATGCAATCCAACATGTCCACTTCATCTTTACCATTTTCTAGTTCATTGGATTGCGTTGATTACTGAATTTATGTGTGAAGAAACTATGCACGTTCCCCGATTTCAACACTGTAAACATGTCGTCTACATCTGGGGACTATATTTTTGGATCCGGACTAAATGTTCCTACAGCCATCTGTTCCCAACTATCTATAAATATGTCGGCCATAATAGGAGATATTGGTGATGCCATGGCAACTCCTGTTTGTTTGTATATTTTATTCTGAAACTTAAAGATTGTGGAAGTTAGGCATAGCTGTACTCGTAGCATGGTATCATCTATTGGTACGTTAGCTCGTAGTGTAGGCTCATGGTCATTATTGAGCTCGTTTCTAATTGCTTCCAGAACCATGCCAATCGGTATGTTAGTATACAAACTAGCTACATCAAAACTAACCATTTTTTCATCGTCATCTAGATGTATGTCATCCAATCTACGTTTCAAGTCATAAGAGTTAGTATGTCTCGATTTAGAACGGTTTCTAATTGGACCTAGTAGCATCGCTAAATATTTAGTCATAAATAGTCATAAATAGGAGTGTTTCCAAAGTCTACTATGTGTTTAATAGGATAACTGACTGGTTGATCCATTTTGTATGATCATGGTACAGGATGCAGGTAAATCACTGAAGAAGAGATTTTGCAAGCTGAGCAGTCCATTATGGAGGGGAGACAAGACGAATATAATCGGCGGAATCGGTTATAAAGGCTTGTTGTTGGCCAATCCAGTGGTGAAACAGGCCAAATAATCTTTAGTATCAACTGACAGTAAGCGACGTGATAAACGATGACTGATATCGAGACATGTGGATGAGGGGAACCACAGCAGCTAACGCGATGCTAAGGGCCAGTTGTACAGGGCTTAAAAGTGTTCTGCCTAACGTTCTAGCCACTTGATGTGAGAGGTTATCAGCGTCTAATGTTGCTATAATGTCGACTAAATGCAAAGATTTTGTAATGCCTTTGACTAACACGCTCCACACGATATCCTCATAAAATAGGTAAATAAATATTCTACACTGTGTTAAATTGTAGAACTTCATTAAGAAGCCTGGAGGTCAAACTCCTAATTACTTTGTATTTCTTAACTTGTTTACTTGGAAAAATCTTCTGTAGCAATGACCTACTTATGTGCATACCTGCATCAGCAGTGTGTTGAATTTTGAAATCTCCTCTCTGCATAACATTATTATGAATAGTTGTAAATTGAGCTAGTGAGGTATCACGTTATGTGGCAATACATCGCGTTGTACTATGTTCAGTAAGTGTTACTGGGCAGGTGCATTGCAGTCATTATGATAATAATGTTGTTGATTGTAGAGTGGCGGTGAACAATTAGAATTTGTGTGGTATGCTTAGAAGCATGCGGCTTGTGTTATGTGATCATTGTCCATACAGAAACAACAGAATTTGTGGTATTTTTGGATTTTAATGAGTCTTACTTCTGACTACTTAAGGTCATGTACTTTATTGAAAGTACATTCTTTCCATATTTTTTTGGTTTTTATGTTGACTGACACAACTAGCCTGGTAGATGTGCATGAACATGATGACCACGAACGTTGGCAAGAGTTTGAAGAATAGAGGAGTGAAATGATATCATTCAACTGTGCTGCGGAAATAAGCAACCATGTTAGTCGTTGAATAGTTACTGTTTCACTGCATTGTGTGACTTAGTTGATAATACCCTTGCTGGATTGAGGAGTGATAATAGTTTTTACTCTGTTTTGAGTTGGAATGATGATGGGTTATTTATTTACACGGAGTTCTAGAGCATACTGTTTTCCCCGTATGCTCGAATGCACACTGGAGTAATACAAAATATGCGCGTAGTCTAATGTCACTGCTGACGCAGGATTCGAAATCGTCAGATTCGTATCTAAATGAGTATAAATAAAACTGTCAGTTGTTCTGCAGTTTTGTTCACGATTGACAGACTTGCAAAATCGACTGGAAACACTTCTGCAACCATGTATTGTTACTCATGTTGAAGCTAAGTGTATGCGTGTTTAGCGGGTGTAATTTGAGGAGATAATGTGTGAAATTGTCGTTGCTTTGTGGGTAGAATTTAAGAATGACTTGTCGAGTATTTCGGCAATACTGGGACTTTATTATCTGTATGACATGAGTTTGAAAGCAGTTGACCCAATTCAAAGTGTGCTGGAGGGTTCTGTCAACAGTCAGTTAGTTTAAACACAACTTGTTCTGAAGAATATTTTGTATATTTGAACTCGGGTGGAAGAAACCTGTGACTGAAGCAAGTAGAAAGCACCTATTGCGCGTTTGACAATGATATGTAGGTAGAAGGTCAAGATGACATGTTGACCCAGGAAGAATACCTGATGTGTATTATCTGACATTTCTGTACATAACTGTTTCGTGTGTTGTTCGATTGGGTTGATTCAAGTGTACTATTCTTGTTGTTCCATCTTGTTGTCCAGGTGTTGCATGAAATTGTGGGCTGAATGTAGCCGGATGAACTATTTTCGCCGTAGGCTAAGGTGAGTTCATCCGGTGTTTTATGTCCTCCTGCCAGTGTCAGTCACACTCAATCTGACACAGTTTTGTTAGCAGTTGTAATACTCAGCATATGCAGCCAGCACTTAGCGGAGCGTTCACAGACACCATTTTATTGATTATGAGACCGCCGGATAAATGGAGCATGGAAACAATAGTACAGCATTGAAACGGAGAGTGATTCACAGGAACGAACTCCAGTGTCATGTGAACATGGATGACTGACGGTACTACTGGATGGTGGAGAATGTTTGCATGAATGTTTATTATTTTGGTAAATTTAGGGTGCCAAGTGGATAAGAAGTGGGCATATCGGAGTTTGATCCTCTATGGACATACGCCACAATCGCGGAAATGATGTTGAAGATGGCGTTCAAAATTGCAACTACCAAACACAGATACGGATTGAACAAAGAAGACAGTTATGTGTGACTGCACATCTCATTTGCCTTTTTCAATCCTCAAAGATCACAGTGACATCTGTCAGACATGCTAGTCAAGAATCAACAAATAGCCGTCACTGCTCATTCTCCCTGATGTTTAGGTTGCAGTTGGTTGGAGTGTGTGCAGAGATAGGACGAGTAAACAGCTTCTTCTGCTCTTCACTCCCTTCCATCATTTAATCTTCTTACCTGATAGTAAATATAATTGTGTCAATGCTCATCCAGTATGTGTACCAATTGGTCCTAGACTGTAAAGCTTAAGAGACCATTGACTCTAGCGAATGCCAGTACTTCAAGCCACAATCTCATCGATGGATAGTCACGCATGATATGTGTATTTTGAAACGGTGGGAGATGAATGCATTCACAGTAATACACTATCACGTCTGATTATAGGCGAAACGAGTACAGTATACGCCAATATCTTATCTCACACATTTGTAAATTGCTTCAGTCTGACCGAGACATACATACCTGTTAGTTTTGTGAGATATTTTAGTTTACATTGAGAAATATTCACTGCATGAAGCACAAATTACCGGTCACTTCTATTCACTCTAAATGCGGTCTAAGCTTATGTACAGACGAAGATTACCAAGCCTTCGACAATGGCATCGATAGAAGATTGAAATAGTAGTACAAACGTATATTGTGCTGTGAGACGTCGTGTTCTCTGAAAGAAAATAATTGAAACCACACCACAGATTTAGGGCTACCGACATTTATGATTATTGGAAGTGAAACATCAACCTGCATTGCAACTGGATTGGAGCCGGTGGGCCATTTGATTACTTGTCTGGGGCGTTACAAGTTGAGCTTCAATATCAACAGCATTTCCAGCCAGTATTTTGATGTGATGAGTGGGACGACTGAATTTATCAAACAACAGTATTAGTGTTGTTCTGCAGCTCAGAAATACATTCAGACAAAGATGGCGACTGTTGTGGACCCAGTTGCTGTACAACAATGAGTGTCTATCTCAGCACTTCGAGGTGTGAATCTGTCTGCAATTCAGTCCTTTGTTCACTGTAATTTCACCAATGTTGTCAGAATATTTCAACACTTCAATCCCTGATGTATTTTGAGGATTTAGAAAATTCGGTTTTGATTGTCCTTATGTGACCAAATCAACAACTCCCTCTTTCTCAGACTGCCAGCTTAAGCCAGATTGTTCTTCTGTGATGTGGAATATGAGATGGTTTGGTAAAATGAGTGGCGTACTAATCTTCAAAGTGAAATGAGCCTTCTACTCTGATCTTAAACCCCTAAACTAAGGTTAACAGAGGAACCAAATGGCGACTTATCCTACTGAGTGTTGTATTGTCTACGAAGTTTATTCATGTTAATTAATAAGCATTCTTGTGTCAACGTTAACCATAGTCACAAATTGTAGCAGTTACGGTTTTGCCAGGTCGAAATGTTCTGTTTACTACTCGGTGTCAACATTCTCTTGTAAATCTGCTATTTGAAAGCACACAAGACAATGTGAAGTATGTGTATATTTGGCGAAGCCTTACTTTTCACAAATTTTTGAGTGTGAATTATTTGCAGAATATGGGCTGGTTAAGTGTCCAGATGGACAGTGATTCCTTTAGTCCATTTACTGTTTACCATCAGAACTGATGTATATTTGGAAGTGTGAATTCACGGCATAACAAACAGCTTGTTGGTGTACAAACGTTAAGGCTGAAAGAGGAGTAGAAGGTTTTCTGGGATGTTATTTTCTCAGACAGTCGATGACCACTGCTATACGAGTGAATATTTGAACTCAGTACACTCTTTTAACAAGCTGAACAACAAGTGGTTGGTTGATTTATTCAGTTTCCTTCGATCGATCCACAACTGTTAAGCTGTGCTGTTCTCTTGTTCACTGTTTCACTGTAGTGTGATTCTCTTCTCTGGCTTTATCTGGTTCAGGTGTCTCTGTGTAATGTTTATCGGTGCCAGTGAATTTCATACTTGTCAAGTTGGACTGCTTTTACTTGAACATCTCAGACGTTCTTCATGAAGCGAACTACATCTCCCAGCGTCAATGTAGTTTGGTTGTCCTCATTCGCGCTACTCGAAGAACTTCACCTGATTGACTCTTGAATTTTTCAGTTAGGTAGGTCTACTCGCCTCGATTTCCTTCAGCGTCGAATGCTTATCTTTGTTTGGTTTGATATGCTGTTTGTACAGCAGTAGAGTTGGTTACTGCCTTAGAACCATAGCCTTGAGAGAATCGTTGTTTGTTGTTCAGTGATATTGTGAGATCTTGGGAATATTAGTTAAGTGCAAGAGTGTCACTGTGTACCATTTTGAGTGGATGAAACTGGCATGTAGTTATTCGATGGCAGCGTGACTGCAGTCACGCTCTTAAAAAATGGATCTTCAAGCAACTGATTTGTATTCAGTAACAGACTTCATGAATTCGTGATTGGGCACACATGTAGAAGTCTTTCTGCAACTACTTAAGTGGTTGGAAGTTTCAGTGCTGACTGAAATATTTATTTCTGAGTTTCACTTGCACAATCTGCTTTTTTATTAAACTGTAACTTATATTTACGGCGGAGGAATTTTCCAGGGGGTTTATCATGAATTTCTACGTATGGGTTTTTTCTTCTTCATTTTTGACATTTTTTGTTACTCCTTATTCCTCTGGTTATTAGTCTATCTTAGTTTCACTTTTCTTTGCTTTGATGTCAGTGTCATCGTTGGAATGATCCAAGATAACATTCATAAAGATTAATCGCAATTTTCGCCATGTAACTCTTGCTTTAATAATCATTCTTTCGCAACGAATCTCTCCCTAATGCACAAGGTTACTTAGACAACTGTGTCAAATGTACTACGCAAGAGTTGTTTAGTTTGCTTACAATCCATTGTTATCATAAGGACTGTTTCAAACATGCCTGAGAAGAATATGATGGTAGGTATGGGTTTAACGTGGATGTATTTTTGTGTTTTCCTTCGTTAAAAGGCTGATGTTTGTAAATCAGTGGCGAATTCCGTTTCTCTGGGCTTTCCAGACCTAGTGCGTGTATCATATATCTTAGACTTGTTTTGTTTTCTTCTCATCATGAATCTGTGTCAACAGTCCCTAATTTAAGTCGGGTAGATCTGATGGCCGTTACGACTTATCATTTTACTTACCACAGGAAATTATTCTTATGAGTTAAATGACCGGATGAAAACTACAATGAATATTGTAAGAGGGGAATAAGGCGCTTGTTCAGTTGGTGGATCTATTGATTGGAGATACCTGAATGTTGTGGATCACATATTCACAGCAGTAATACATAACAATGTTCATTATTTAAGTATTTGTATTTCCCGGAGAACTAAGAACCACATACGGTTGTTTTTGACTGGTGTTTTGCTATCTATTGCTAATAGGTGCATCAAAGTAATAAGTGGTAAACAGAAATTTGCAGTTATCAAGCTAATATGTAGTGATTTGGTTAGTGTTATTCTATATTTCTGTTTCTGTTTCTGTATTTTAAGGTGGTATTCATGACAGGCTGATATCATTTGCAGAACCAGTGAATACCTGGGAACACCGAACAGCTGTTTCTTCCTAATCTGAATCTCAACAGCTCCCCACACACCTTCAGACTCAATTGCTGTCCAGTGCTGCCGAGGATATAATGGTCATCTAACTTGTGTTAGTCCGTGTTGAATACCAACAAGAGATCAATAAATAAATCCTCAGAAATAATAATCTCAGCACTAAACAGTTTTCATTGGGAAGAATTCAGAGGCTAAAATAATGAATGTCATGCCCCTAGTGGCTAAATCTGTATCAAAGCATCAAATCCAAACTTGATTTCGATGTGTATAACTTTACACATCAATATTTTCCTTCACTATTAGTTCAGGATCCTTTATATTGCATATCTAAATTTTGTAAACTTAGTCAAATTTATTGAAATGTTTTACTGTAAGGTTACAAAACTGTTGCTTATTTTAAATGCATAACATTGTTACATCAGTTGTATAATCTCCATTTCCAACAGTCTGATTATATATTAACTCGTCATGTTGTTTCATATATGAAACTAAAATGGAATAGAAATAGTATCCGTTAGGATAACAATGAGTAGAATAAGACGATAATACAGAGAGAATTTGTTTTCTGCTCTATTATTAACATAAAATTAAGGTAGAGCTGACCGAAATAGGTTGAATGTAGGAACAAATTGATTTTGAACACTTGAAGTGAATGTCTGAAGTCTTTGTTTGGTCAGGGATTCAGAAAATCTTAGCATATACCCTCAGGAGTTTCTATAGTAAATTTAATATCTTCGTTTCATATTAATCTTATGATATACTGCGGCAGTGTGTTTGGCTGTAGATTACGATGGCTGTCTATCATTTTTGTTTACCGGAAACGGTAAGCAATGTAATTAGGATATCGGTTGCACTACAAGGGAATATATTATTGAGCACTCGATGGAGATTCCTGTGATAATTCACCGATGAATAAACGATATTCAGCAATGAGGGCAGAGGACCTTAAGGTTTCTGTGTTAGAATGTTGTGATTTAGTTGAATCATGACATTACACATTTAGGTGCAATGATCATGGTGCTGATTACTCTATGCATCCATTTACATGTTAAAATGAGCGGAAGGAAGTGAAAACTGTGACTGTTTTCTAAATGCAATTACTCGTCTATCTATCTGGTAGGAGGCCTGATTTCAGTACCTTAAAATCATTTGGAGTAATCAAACAACAGATAGATTCAGATTTCCCAACGTTTGGTTAGAACAGTGACTACTTAACGATTCACATCCAATTTATGCATTCCGCTTTAACAAATGTGTTTGATCTGTGAATTCTCTGACATATTTAGCAATTATTTACAGATATTCATCATTTGATAACCGTCCAGCCAATTTTCTGCTCCGTTTCGAGAATATTTTCTTTGATTGTTGGAATAGCATCACTCAGTGGAAGGCAGATACTTCCAGTTGACGAGTGATAAATAAGACGAAAGGTGCGTCTTGGGTTCCACTACTAGCCACTGCTCATCATAACTATTACCTCTAGTTTGAATTCTATAGTTGACTTATTGTTTTAGTTGGTGAAAGTTTCTTGACCTTAGGATGGATAGTTATTCGGTAACTACGATGTTCATTGTTTGCGTATAGAAGATTGATTTTTAATGTTTGTTGTGCAACATCCTTTCTGGTCACTAATATATCAACAGAATCTTCCTACAAATTGGAAGGCTTATCCATGACCTGTGAATATTTGAATTATAGAGTTAATATCATCTTCTCTGTGAACCATCCGATATCTGGTCAAATAAACTGAATGACATTGAAGTGTGTCGTGTATTTTCATCTTACACTTGTTTCAGGTCGTAATTAGATGATGAGAATTGATGAAATGAAACAGAATAGTATTATTACACTCATTTTGTTGTTCTCATTCTAATCAAATCACAAAAGTATCAGTTGAATAGAATTTTTCTGTTTGATTCCACTATTTTCACACTGATTACATGTAACCGCAGACAAATATTTGAATATTTAATTAAATCTGACCAATTTTAGAAGCAATGTAAACTGGGAGTGGATTAGAAATTTCAGTTGTCATCAGCATTAGTAATAATGTTATGTATGCATGGGAGAATATTGTTTGTAGATAATTACGTTAGGACCAGAATAATGTGTCTACTCGTCGTATATTCTTCATCCACAGTTATAATAAAGTGGTTGATCTGTATTCGAAACATAATCCTTAAGATACGTAGAAGTGAAGCTCATTTGAAAATGAATGCTACACCAGCATATACTTCATCAAGTTAATTGTGAGTAGTGAAAATGATTAGTGTTCAGATATCGTTTCTGTAACTCGCAGACTTTTGTTGAAAATACTGAAACTATAAAACGTGTAAGATGTTTTTGATGAACAATTAAAAGGTTTACGACTGTTGTCGTCTAATAATTATTAGATCTTGTAATTTCACACATTGGTTAGTGTTTTGATCAGTAATAAGTCACTTTTGGTCCATAACAATCTGATTTCATGATGAGCAAACGATCTGATAAAAAAATAAATTTATCACTAAAATAATTACACAACACCTGCTTCACGTTTATAGGAAAAATCAGAAAATTTTAAAAGTGCATTGAAGAGGAGATTGTAACATGGACTAGCAATCATCAAAACAATTTACAAAAGGTCCATTAAAAATTGCAACATTACTAGCTTGATGGAAAAGTTGGCAATTTAATTGAAGGCTGTTGAAACACAACAGTCAATCCAGTCAATCAGTAATCAGGTTATAGATGTACTGTTGGGAAATAAGTCTGAAGTATGTATGATTTACTCTTAATACACGAAGGAGAATGAAGTCAGATGCCGAAGATGGTGAGTAATTGGTCAGGAAATGTCAGACACATAAACCACTTGCTGGAATTGGAACATATGACACAGAATTTAGTCAGATCTAGCATATTTTGCAGCCTCTGAACTCTCCTTATCTAAAACAGGGAGGATATGTAATGACGACGAATCATTAGATATATTTGTTAAGTTGTAATTAACTGTAGCGGAATTACTAAAGCTACTATCCACACCATATAAATCAAATGATGGTATCTACAAAGATGGAAACAGATAATTAGGAGTGCGCGATTATCTTGTTCTAAGAAGAGCTCTATATATTAATCGAATAATCACTTAATGTCTAAAATTCTGGAGGAATATGCAGTAGGTGTTAAAGTAGTAAAATATATTTCTTCACCTCAGTAGTGATATCATTCAATTAGAGATACTCATTATATTTTCACTGATTTCTAATTAACGTGAAGGGGCTTCAAGAAAAAGCGACCTTGAAAAGAAGTCAGGTAGCAGACCACGTTCATTAATTGAAGAATGTTGTAATAAAGTATGACTTTTAATCCACAAATGCTTTTCATTTCAAGTTGACCTATAAAAACAGCATACATATAAAAGCACCTATCGAAATATTTTTTATACAAAAGTGTTCTGGGTGGATGTCAATAGTTTTATGAGTCACAGAGAAACATGAGTTCCAGATTATCAAAAGTAGTAATTCTAATCATCCCACTACTACTACTACTCACATTGGGAGATGCTGCAATCAAAGAAAGTAAGTCGATAACTCTTCTGTAGTTCGCAACTGAATTTCATCGTGAATATGAGTTTCATTTTGCGTAAGATTTTAGTACAGATTAGGTGTATTTTGAATGTGCCGATTGGTGTAAGTTAGATATGAATATTATTTTGTGAGATATTATGTAGTTCCTTCTCAATGCATATGGGAGATCAGATGAGGGCAGTTCTGTGAAAAACGCTAGACACGCTTGCGTACAGATTGCTTGCAAACGCAGGATATTTTTGATCAATCTGTCATAGGAATGAAACAATCAATAGTCAGATAATGCGACACTGCAAACATCATATAATAATGTTTATTCGATGTAGAATTATCGACTAACACAGTGACCAAGTTTGACTAATAAATACATTAACGAAAATTATGGTCTTCCTATTCGAAGACTGGTGAGTAAACTCACACGACTTTCACAGACTGAATCATGACACACAAACTACCATGCTCTTCATGTTTGATGCATGAGAAACCAGATTATTTCTAAATATCTTCAACCAAGTAAATAATACTGTATCACTGTGTGACATAATAAATAAACAATTCAACATGGAATTGGACTCTTCCATAGTGCATGAAGTTTACTCTTACCAAACTGACAACAGATAGTTTGAAGCTGGTGAGTGGACAGTGTAGGGTGAATTCAGATACCAGGTGAAGATAAGCATTCACTCTAAATCAGATTCGACTGCAATTCTCACACGAATGGACATCTTGTAGTAGCAGTAATTGACTTATTTGATAGTGGTAACATTTACACTTCTGCCAAAAGGTTACTAAATGGTGATGTGCTAATGATTCACCATCCTACAAACTATGATAATCCATTTTGTCGACAGATATTTATGTACAGAGATCTAGTGTAGAGGTATTATCAGAGTTATATTTGATGAGACATTCACTGCACTTGTCCGACCTGCTGTTTGTCAGTGATTGTCAGCATCGACGACACCAGCAAAATATGTTGGATTCGATGGAGGATGTCAACTAAACCGAGGAATAGGAGCACACTGATTAGGGGACAATAATTTTACCTTATTGAAAGTGGATTCAAATTTCAATAGATTTCCATGTACATGTTCGTGTATCCGACGTTTTGTCTTTATTATTTGTGAATGTTTGAGTTGTTTGTATCTGAGTATGACGTATTAGTAATACGTGATTAAGAAGTATTTTTGTTTGTGTTCTCACCACTTTTAAACAAGGAGCAACTGCACGGTCAAAATCTCGCGTAGATTCGAAAAATACTAAAGATTCTTCGACGTCAGGTTAGTTTGATACTTTGCTAACATTTATGAAGTGTACCTCGAAAGAGTTGTTCTCGTTTGAGAGAGGTTTTCCAATGAACAATGACTTCAGTGTCCTAGTGATTTGCATGGAAGATGAAAATTTTTATTGACCTGTTTCGAAATAAATCGCCTGACTGGTAGTTATTTATGCATGACAATTACTAGATTTCATATGTACAAACAGAGTAGCCAACTAGTGAATCCTAATTGCATAATCAGCAATGGTAGCAGATCGCCACTGACTTCTTACTCATGTGGTAGGTTGCATGTTACATGAGGATGTCGATTGCAGCTTTTGAGGTTTGCCAAGTGAAATGTCAAGGCCTTTCATATTGATAAGTCTGATTGTGTCTAAATCCACTGAAAACGCCACTTTTGCGATCACGAGATGTCAACAGTTTTATGATGAGCTGTGCATGTTTGGAAGTATATCGGTTTGCAGTTCGGAATAAAGGCGTGATTTTTCAGGCATCATCGGATATTGATAGACATAGAACAGGATATTCGTGTTTAGCTCTTCGTCTTCTAACTAATGAATTTGTTTGGAAGTGGTTTTAGCTTGTGGGAAAGCTGACAGTTTCCTCGTTGAGAAACATGACGACTGATGTGCTGCAGTTGTCCAGTATATCTGAGTACTCACAGAGATGTCATCCGGCACATGATGGCTTTCGCATCATGTCTCCAGCCACATTACCACACCATGGATAAGCAATGAATGTAATTTTGTTTCACTGTCGTTATCACAGACCACATGCCTATATCTGAATATGACAAATATCTATGATGCTTGAACAGTCAGTTACAAGTGAATAATCTGTCCTAGTCCCAGGAGAATGGCAAGCATTTGCAATGCTTAGGTGTTCTGACCGTTGGTTTCATCGGAAAACGCATAGAATGAATACTGTTATTGTGGTAAGCACATGAAGTACTACTGATGGTGATAAGACCTGTGGAATAACTCTGGCTTATTGATATCAGATCTATTTCTGATTCACTAAATGGAAGTGTTTGCTGCATGAGTCATACATGAAACACCACCACATTAGTGATCCCGTGATATGACATTGACGATTTTACGATTCGAATGCCCGATTCCCTCTTGCAGAGATGAGCATTGTCACTGAGATGTGCACAGTTGATGCATACCTGACAATCTGTGTGAAACCACTCAATACACTAAAGAACATGAGAGTTGTATATTCTCAATGTGCAAAGAAAAATGAATGTTGTGAGGTTGTACTTGCCCAACACTGTGCCAGTCGATTTCCTACTGCAGAGAGTGTTGTGGCCAGTGGATAACTGGATCTTGGCTACAATCCATTTTTTGCCTTTTGATCCTGCATGACGTTCGTCTGATGAACGCCTTTATTTTGTTAATTAATTTCAGATATTTTCACAGTGAGAATGAAAGTTTTGGTGAGGGAATGGAATGCAACAATCTTGAACATTAATTCACCCATATTGCTGGACATCTTTGACCAATACTGCAGAGATGTGAGTTGCTGTGCTGTTTTGTTAATTCTGAGGTTGTTTATGTTTTAGGCAAGACGTGCATTGAGTCTCTGTTTCCTGAATGTTGTCATCGACCCACTCTGTCTAGCAGCCGAAATGCAAGCAATTGTGCTCGTGAGAGTGTATGAAGCTTGAGTTTGGGAAATATGTGACTGATTTGGCATTAGAGGATATGAGCGTCTTCTTTAACATTGTAATGATGTGATATTGTTACCATGAATTCGAGAGATTTTAGAGGCTTTGAACAGTATGCATCTGTATCCTTGAAAAGTTTAATGGATTATTGTGTTAGAGATGACAATTGGTGACCGAGGAGCTGTGAACGTTGATAAAGAGACTTTAATATAATAATAATGGCTTTATTCTGAAAGTTATTTCGAGAATACTTTACAGAGTTTTTAGCATGTCGTATAGCATCAGTTGGACAGAAACAGTGTTCATGTATACATACCAAAATGAAATAAATATAAATTACATAATTAACAAAAGATAAGAATATTCACTCTATCTACAACTTTCTTGAAAATGTGCAGTTAATTTAGGTGGACAGTCATATTAGCAATTAGGTTCATAATACATAAATAGAAACATGCTCATCATCATCAATTAGTTTGCGTTCAAAAACATAATTTGATTAGTTAGTTAACTTCCAACACTCTATTCATCGTACAGCAGAGAAGCTAAATATGATGTTGTAGAGTTTTCATATTTTGTAGTACGTGCATAAAATCTTATGTACTTGCTCCAGATGACCGAAACGCAGAGAGCTTCGAGTGAAGAGGATGCCGGTTATCTGCTAAAATAACTCCTGCCAGATGTATACGTGAGTTCTTAACTCATTTCCACAACTGTTTCAACTAGGAGGTTTAGGGGTACACCACTAGTTCTGCTGACAATCTTCATAGTTCTGTGCAATATAGCATAATCTTTTTTCAGCAACCCGGAAGAAAATAAGTGAGAACAATAGAGGAGAACAGGCAAGATGCAGGAGTTTATAAAACACAAGAGGGAAGGTTGAGTTATATCAGGCATTATCTGCTTGCTAACATACAAAGTTGGGCAGAAAGTGTTTTTGGAAATTAGTAAGATATGGGAGGACCAGGAAGGGTCGGAAGAAAAACATATATCGAGATAAATCATACTTGTAACATTCTCCTATGCACATCTATTATTATTATTATTATTTTTCCCTTGGGTTCCTAGTGCAACATAAGGCTTCAGTATCACGTCTCTATTACACTCTCTTCTCTGCAGTCTTTTCAACCTGGCTCTGCGGCTGCCCACAAGCTTTCATTTCTTCCTCACATGATCTCCTCTATGGCACCCTCAGCTTGGACACCCAACTCGTCGTTTCCCATTCGGATTCCACTCGAGGGCCTGGCGTGTGATGCCCCCAGTCGGTCTTCTCAGTGTATGCATAATCCATCTCCACTTTCTGCTGGATATTTGTTGGGCTATGGGTCCTTGGTTGGTTTGTTGCCAGCTAGCCGGAGTTCCTTGTTGCTCATTCTTATTATTCTAGCCATCTGATTTCCATCTTCAGTATCGAGTGAGCGTATGGGGCAGCTGTTGATGTATGTCTGCAGTTGTTTGTTGGAAATGCTTTTCATGACGCCCCAAGTTTCTGAACCAGTACATAAAAGCACTGACTTGACGTTGATATTGACAATCCGGATCTTGTTCACGCTTTATGCTGAGTGCGTTGCAATAGATCTCTACACTGATTATTTCAGATTAATGCAGGAAGGCCTGTCTTGCTGTCTTTCCGATCCTGGCTTTGACGTCGTCATCTATCCCGCCTCCACCTGTAGTTGAAACGATGCTGCCTAGTTAGGTGAAAGAGGTAACTTCCTTTAGATTTCTCCCGTTGATGGTGATTGGTGCTTGTTGTTGACTGGGTATCTTCATCACCTCTGTCTTCTCTACGTTTACCTGAAGTCCCATCTTCGCTGCATTGCTTCTCCTGCCAACTTGTTAGTTTTTGCCTGTAGACCTTCGAGTTTGTGAGACAAGACATTAGACATAAATCATCATCAGCGGTGTTATCCGAATCTTCTTCTGTGGTCTTTTCATCGGTCCAGCCAGCTTATGCCTTTCCTCTCGCTCCTCACAGTTTGTTGCATGAACCAGTTGAGTCGACCACAATCAGAAAGATCATCGGTGATAATATAACAGTAAAACTTGGGCACTGTGGTCGATTGTAATTCCATTTTAGTCTGTTTATTAGAAATGTCACACAGAGAAACAGTAGCATTTACTGGATAACCTTTCGGACACAATTTATTGTCCATATTCGCATCAGGTAACTCCACAACTTCGACACAGATTTTATATATTCCTAATTTTCTCTCTTTTTCTGTGTTGACAAGGGTAGTGTCATCACAGAAAAAGAGAGAAAATTAGGAATATATAAAATCTGTGTCGAAGTTGTGGAGTTACCTGATGCGAATATGGACAATAAATTGTGTCCGAAAGGTTATCCAGTAAATGCTACTGTTTCTCTGTGTGACATTTCTAATAAACAGACTAAAATGGAATT
This sequence comes from Heterobilharzia americana, assembly GCA_944470555.2. Taxonomy (NCBI): domain Eukaryota; kingdom Metazoa; phylum Platyhelminthes; class Trematoda; order Strigeidida; family Schistosomatidae; genus Heterobilharzia; species Heterobilharzia americana. Next base: position 368 of record CALYCZ020000098.1, on the reverse strand, counting down.
ATCATCGGTGATAGATAGTAGCCAACCTTGTCGTACTCCTGTCTTCAATTCAAAGGCATCACTGAGCTTCCTATTTTGAATCACTTGGCATGTAGCGTCATCATATGGCATATAGCTGCTGTTAAACGAGGTTGATAAAGGTTTGTGGCACTAAAACTGTAGTTTTGAAGCAGTTTCCAAATGACTTCTCGGTCGACGCTATTGAAGGCCTTCTCAACATCGATGAAGTTGAGGTAGAGAGTTGACTGTCATTCTATGCTCTGTTCTATGGTGATGTATAGCGTAGTAATGAAGTTTGCTCCGCACATGATTTGTTCCTCCTGAAGCAAGCCAGCCAGCCTGTTTCGGTCCTAGTTTTGAATCCATCG
>CALYCZ020000097.1:0-59388 GCA_944470555.2 Heterobilharzia americana | reverse complement strand
CCAACAGGCAAACCATGCAAACAAAATGGCCCTGCCCACAATACAGCTGTCATCACGTGGAAAACTCATCGGGATAGCACAGAAGTGAGCTAATGACAGGCTCAGATCCGATGTTTTCTCCTCAAAGGTGTTCGCCTTATGGAATGTCCTACCGCGCGCTGTAGTCATAAAAAGGAGTTTGACGGCCATGTTATCCGTATTATGTGAGCAGATGTTTCCAACTATTGGTGTGATCACCCACAACATTGTCTGTTGTGGGTGCATCAGTCGTGGTCTGCAAAACACTTCAGACAAATCCCTCACTCCGACACTATCCTCCTACACACTAGAAGTGGACAACAGGTGGCGTTGTACTAAAAACCACCTCCTTGTCTCCAACACGCCTTTCACTGAATGTCAGTGAATAGGAGGTGGCAAGTCAGACCTAGGTGATTATGTGCTTTCGCCAGCCAAGTGGAAGATATGAGTTCACGGCCTCTCTCATATCATGATTTCTTATATGACAGTAAACACAGTGTATAGACTGTACACTGTCATATTCACCCTCGTTGTACCACTACAGAATACGTTTACTACACTTCTTGCTGACAGTGACGCTGATGTGCATGACAATAATTCATGTGATTGGTGGCGAGACTGAGGATGAACTTCAACGTGAGTGCTTCTCATCTACAGTATTTTGAAGATTTGAGATAAGCAGATGGAAATGATGTGGATTGATTTCTTTGCATTTTAGGTGATCGCAGATCATTGGAGATGCTGCGTTTGGGTTGATGTGAGAATTGATTCAATGAAGATGTCCAGTAAAGTGTATTGCAGTGCAGTGCGGTGCAGTGCAGTTGAGTTCACTTCAATTCTCTTCAGTCGTCATTAGCATTATCTGCATCATGAAATAAATTCCTGTGAAATACAATCGTGTCTTCTTACTGTTGAACACCAGTCAGTGTGTAGTGTTGTAGTCGAAGTGATGGAGTTAGGTGTTTGCTGGTTGCTGGTTGCTGGTTGCACCTCTCCTCTTCGAACAGTCTCCATCATGCCCAGGATGTCTAGTTGACGAGATGAAGCCTGTTTGTAATTCGAGATGATGCATAGGTGATGTGATGTGATATGATGTGTAGTGGTGATAGACAGTGTGTTGGTGCAGTAGGATATGTGGTTGCAGTTGCACTATTAGTCTCATTCACACCTCCGACATATATCACTTTCGAATTGATTGCATTTGTCTCACTGAAGTAATTTTCAATTCACCTGTTGTAAGCCTGTATGAAGAGGGAGGTTTTGATTTATGATTATCATGACTACCCTGTGAAACTAATCGCAACACTGTGTGAACTTTATAACACAGAATATGTATCAAAAACGAAGTCGATGAAGGCGAAGGTAAACATGTGGACACTGAATATACACCACATTTTTGAACCTGGTTGATAAGGTTGCCTAGAAATCAATGGAAATGAAAAGATATAGCATAGAAGTGCTATGTATCTGTGAAAGAAGATGGAATGGCAGTGGAATGGAAATAGACTCTTCAAAGTGCCAACTGGGAGTCAATAATCTACTCCGATATTTTCATCTGGACGTCAACCACGAGCACATTGAGTTTTGGAGTGTCTATCTTGATGTCGACGAGAGCATCAAAGGCTCTCATGCAGTGGGAAACAATCTCCTCCTCCAGGATGATGACAGCAGAATCCAAATCAAAAGGAAAGAAATTCTCAGTCATACAATGCCATTCAGAGAAGAAGAATGAATTCTGTGGACAACTGCAATCAGTACTAGACAAGACTCCAGATGGTGACATCAAAATTCTAATGGGTGGAGTGACAATGCCAAATGACAAATGCCAAAAGCCAAATTCAGAGCAGACAACACACGAAGCAAACCAATCATGTGTCGACAAGTGCTCAGTGAAATGAATGAGAAGGGAGAACTGTTTGCAGATTCCTGCTGATTCAACGGTTTGGTGATTGGAGGCTAGGCAGTGTGTACAAACACAAGGACATTCACAAGGCGACATGGATTTCACCATTCATAAGATGGACACACTACACTAAAAATCAGGTCGACTTCATCTCAATGTGACGAGGGTGGAGACGCAGCCAGCCTACTCGACACAAGATCAAGGAGATGAGCAGGTGTAGGTTCACACAAGTATCTAGTGCAAGAAATCTACTTCCATAATCAAGTTGAAAGCATTGAAAGAATCTGGTGATAGACCACAGTTGAAGTTTAACATCCATCCAGAACAGAGAGTGAACTGATGGACGAAACTACGAAACAACATCTTCCCATCGTCAGTCATGAGGAAAAGTGAAAGACACTAAGCATGATTTGTGGAGAAACCTGTGTGGAAGAAGACTGGAACCTTTTGAAGGAGACGTGGAAGGAAACCTGCATAACCGTGCTAGGAAGGAAGAGGAAACAAGAAGAGGAATTGATCTCGACGGATACATGAGAGCTGACAGAGGAGGAGAAGGAGAAGGAGAAGGAGGAGAGGAAGATAATGGAGCAGAAGATGAACCAGTGCAGAGCAGTGCAGTGCAGGGATGAACAAGGGAAAGAGAAAGAGAAAGTACAACCTATACAACACTAGACTGGACAAAGATGAGAAGAGGAGTGTGAGAAAAGACAAAAGACGCCTCGAGAAATACCACCACAAGCCCAACCACACAACTAGCAGTGAACACTGGCCCTCCAACCAAAGCAGAAGTCCTCAACACCACACCATACACTTGCTGAAAGCAGGGAAACCTGCACGACCACATGGAATTCCTCCAGAAACACTGACAACAGACATCGATACAACAGCAGACATGCTCACACCACTATTACATACGATTTGCAAGGGGGGGAGGAAGGTAAGACACCCACCGATTGGAAGAAGGGATACCTTACCAAAGTCACAAAGAAGGGAGACCTAAGTTGTTGGGAGAAGTAGGAGTGGCGTGGAATCATGCTCCACCCGTGTCCACCTCAATTAAGATGCTGAGCTGTATCATCCTAGAGAGACTGAAAAATACCCTGGATTCAAATCTACCACCGGAACAGACTGACTGGATTCAGGAAACACAAATGATGTACGAATCAAATTGCAGTGCAACGCAGCTCAACGCTAAGCTACGCATAATCATAGAACACAGCATAGAATGACAGTCAACTCAACTCAACTCAACTCAATCTCAACTTCATCAACTTTGAGAAGGCCTTCGATAGCGTCAACCGAGAGGTAATTTGGCAGGCAGCTGCTTCGACACCTACAGTACCAGTGCTACAAATCCTTATCAACCTCATTCAACACCATCTATATGCTATATGATGTGGCTACATACCAAGTGATTCACAATGGAAAGGTCAGTCACGCCTTCGAAGTGAAGACAGGTTGACGGGTAAGACAAGGTTGCCTGCCGCCTACTTACCATCACCCATCATATTCCTGATTGTGGTCAAATCGACTCAACTGGATTATGAAAGAAACTGTGAGGAGCTGTGAGAAGGTGTGGATACACTGTTTGACAGATGAAAAGACACAGACCCTAGAAGATTTGTATTTCGCCCATGATGATTCATGTGTAATGTATTAGGTGGCATAAACTCGAAGATGTAGAGGCGGAAACCAAGAAGTTGGTAGAAGAGGTGAAGCAGGGCAGCGAAGATGTGACTTCCTCTAGTTGAATATAGAGATGATGAAGATATTCGGTCAACCAACCAACCAATAAACCAACAACGACAACAACAATAAGGACTAATCAACATCGACGGGGGAAATGTAAATGCAGATATCTCCATCACCTATGTAACTAGCCAGCTACATACCTACCTACCTACCTACCTACCTACATAAATACATACATACATACACACCTACACACCTACCTCCATTAATTGGCGAAATGGAAAGTCAGCTGAGTATGTAATGCCTGCCACCACTCACATGACGAATTCAAACCAGATATTCTCGACTCACAACACATGTGGATACACAATTTCAGCGAAATATCACTCAGTAGATTTACGCGTTGTTGACAGATTTCAGTTCAGTGAACCATCAAGGATTCCACGAAGCATGTGTTCTTGTGGACTTTCCTGTGAATGACATTGTCGAGTGATCTGGTCTCATGGTATGAGGAGAAATTCACCTGAAATCTTGCCGAATCGATACGCTGGAGTGAAACGGCGTGTTGATTGATAGTAGTAGTTGCGATTGAATTGTTTTGAATGAGGATATTTGGAACAAGTGTGTATTGGATGTCGTGGTGTGGTGTGGTGTGGTGTGGTGTGGTGTGGTGTGGTGTGTGATAATCTCAAGTGCAGCCTGTCATCACCATGGCGTATCACTCCATGTAGTTGTTGGAAACCAACACTTTACTCGTTCGTTGATTATGAAGTTTTACAAGTGAATATTGACAAGTGAACTAGGTGGATTGATGAGGTGGATGGTGTGTGCAAAATGCATACAGTGAATAGTTGGTGTTCGAACAGAAACTCAAATTCTTCGGTGAATTTTTGGTAGTAAGTGAATCGAGTCATACTCAGGTCACCTAACTGCAGCACACAATGCAGGAAATCAAGGCAACAACTAGAACACTGTGTGATAAGGAGAAGAGTATTCAGATATGTAGGTTGAGTGATTTCTGACTAACTGGAAAATTGCACTTCATCTACAGAAACGGATTCTTCCAATCGACCATGAAACCCAAATCGGGAATGTGGCAAATATTCACCGACCTATTAAGGCAGAGCAAGGCAGAGCAACACAGAGGCTGCTGTAGACATATGTCCAATTTAGCATGAACAAACAAAAGTTTTCTTTTTACTTCAGATTGGGGATTTCCACTACCTGGAATGAAGAGATGATATAAATTTTTTTCAGTAAAAGAAAATATTACCGGAGAATTTCCATCACTTACTGTTATAACAGTATCTGTAAAAGTGATATGCACCTGCAAATTCAGGAATAAATTATTATTATTGTTATTATTATTATTATTGACATTATTAAACTAGTAAATCAGAAAGGGTACCACACATAAATCTCTCCAATATATCTGACAAGTCGGTTGGTCGTCCATCACAATCTATATGGCTTGTCAGTGTTATTTCCAAGCTTGGAACTATTGGATTGTAATGATTCGTCTGCGGATCACTCAGCTACTTACTTGTGGATGCTCGAACTCACGTAGATGATGAGTGTAGCAGTGATCACCTGTGCATATGCATCGACGTCTGTGTCCTCTACACTGATCTCACCACTACCAAGGTATACAAGACAGTCGTAGTGAAGTGCGTCAGTGGCACATTTGTGCACAACCCAACAAACATTCCGTGTTCAAGGAATGAGAGCCTCGTCAACTGGGATTTCACTCCCAGATCAGATCAGATCAGATCAGATCAGATCACACAAATAATTATTTTGCAAGAACCACTTGATTGCATTCTAATATACAGAGTTGTGAGGTAGTTTTGGAAACGAATGTGTGGACATGATGGATTGACATGGAATGAGCATAGATTAACCTATCTAGTGTGACTGGGAGATCCACATGCATCGATCCATGATTCGAGTGGAACACGGATGTGCATTGAACTCCATTTCATTCACTGTATAACAAAACACATTGAACCGGCATTAGTCGCACACACACAAAGATGTGTAGTTTGCAACATCATGTAATATCTAGACCACATTTACAGTTGAGATATGCCTGCTTAGAAATATAAACCGTTTCACTGTATTTTGTAAAAGTGCACACCACCAGTATGAACACTTGAATATGTAGGTCACTTGGTGTACAATGTGATTCAGTGTAGAATTCACAAGCAGTGGCAAATTGTGGAATTCTGAGTGACCTCATCTTCACAGTATCTGTCCACATTCTCACACCTAATTCTTCTTCATTCTCTTCTCTTCTCATCTCATCTCATCTCTTCTCATCTCAGTTGACGTGTTCTCACATAACATGTGCTTTCGTTTTCCAACTATCTCACCTGAACTAGGCCATGCACATGTTTAAATTGAAACATACATTAGGTGGACACCTTTTGTGATTCTATGCATGAGAATGTGAGTGTTTCGTGAGATGAATAGAATCGGTATCCCATGTAATATATACGAACATTAGGTGATTGGAATCATGGGTGAAAGATAAATTTGACAGGATGATATTGAGTCACAAAGTGAATGGCGCTGACAGACTCCCCTTCACTCAGCAAAACAAGATTACTTCACACTGGAAACATTTATCAACACCCACGCATTCAGTCAACTCTACCGCCTTCAATAATAATGCAAGTTTCGTGATCTGCATATATACAGACTAGGCTGGCTGAACGGTCTACTCAACTGTTCAAGGTGAAGTGAAGAGATTGCATTAGTCGACTGCCCCACGTCATGCTGCCAGTCATCACTCAGTACAAACACTCCAGCTCAATAATTGGCTTTCACCACAACTAATTGTGTATGTGAGTGTGAATGAATCAGAGTGGAATTATGTGTGTAGTAATGCGGTCGAACAGTGAAAGAAAGTGTTTACTGCGCTTGTTATTGAGAATAACACTGATGTGCATGGTGAAGATGAGGATGGAATTCGATGTGAGTGCTTTTCATCTCCATTATTTTGAAGATTTGAGATAAGCAGATGGAAATGATGTGGATTGATTTCTTTGCATTTTAGGAGATCGCAGATCAATGGATATGCTGCGTTTGGGTTGATGTGAGAATTGATTCAATGAAGATGTCCAGTAAAGTGCAATGCAGTGCATTTTAAGTCAAATCAGTCAACATCATGATCATGAAATTAATGAATAAAAAGGCAGGCATAAGTTTGGTGGTGGTGCTGATACTGGTGGTTGTTGTGGTTGTGGTTGTGGTTTTGGTTTTGGTTTTGGTTTATTCTGCCAGTACAAGAATCTGCAACTCACGCTAAGTGTTCGAAGGACAGAAATATGATGTACTTCTGTGCACTAAGTCCACTTCCATGTAACTTGACATTTTCCCTCTGATTTGCTATTAACTGGAGAGGTGGCGATTTGAAAACATTTAAAAAATATTCAAGAACACATGATACATTCAGAGGACATACTTAAAAGATTAAAACAAATTGAAAGTGGAAATTTCGGTTATCCGAAAATTCATGCAGGCCTTCGAGTCTTATACCGTCAAATCAATAGTCTCCATGAGTAGCGCTGATGAAAAAATGATGATTATCAAACACTGCCTGCCTGCCTGCACGAAAATGGTCACTCACAAAAGTCCATCGATCACTACTCCAGGATAGAAACGAAGAAAACGAAGAGAGTCAAGTGCAGTAAATTTGAGGTGAAGATCGTCTTTCTACACCTTGTCTTCAAATGTGATGGAATAGTCACACACACGAACCATGGAGTAAATTTTGCACTGGAAAAGACCAATCCAACCATCAAGACAGTCAGAGTGTACCAGTTAGACTGTTGTCTGAGACAAACCAAAGTGGATAATTCCAAACTCCACTCACCCATAGCTGTATCTATCAATCCACAAGTACATGACACACTCACACATACACAGAAAGAACAGGCACAAGAAATCCTCCTATTTGTGAACATGTGGTGAAGAATTTCAGTCTCAAATCTCCATAAACTTCAAATATCGCAATCACTCGGCATCTACTTGTTACTTATTGCATTGGACAATATGCTGACACATCAATATCTTACAGAGTGATCAACAAACAACTGAAACCCAACATTATGTGATTTACTGAAGCAGTTGCAACTATAATAGACTCAAACTTGATCCATGCTTTCAGAAACACGCTGTTTTCTATCTCACTTCATATTGGTGAGTTCAATCACCTAAATCCATAACTACAAAATTTCGTGACTTCATGAACCTCTGATTGTTTGATTTCATTTCATCTTTCAGTCTACATCGAGATCCGTTCTCACTAACTCGGTTACATTCATCAAGCGTCATGCAGAATGTCGGAAATCTGTCAAACTTCTGCTGCACAACCTGAATCATCATGCAACTCTTCACCAATCCTAGAATAACACTGTGTATCACCTACTCTCCTATGATTTCATTATTTCTCTCAATAACCTTCATTCTCACATTGCACAAATATTTAACCACTGAGCACTGGTAACAGCCTCATCATATCCAATCAATATCCGTCAACCTGAGTCTCAATTAACCTCCACCGAAATCAGACACATTCGGTCGATTTAAGAAAGAACGTTGCACACTTTCATACATATCATCATGAAAGCTACATAATATAGTTTGTATAGCAATAGAGGCGAAATCAACAAGTTTGCTCAAGAAAGCTGTATACTGTTAAGGTGCAGGTCTATGTCTGAGTACTAGTCGAAAGCTCTCATTATAAGTCACAATTATAGTATACAACACAGGATTCATGTGAACTGACATTCTGTCTCGAGGCGAAGTGAAACTATACTATTGGTTGAATATCCTAGACTGTGTATTCGACCATCGATTGTGACCAGTATAGTTTAATGCTAGTTGGCATGCAACGTTCGAATGAGATTTGTGTATACGTCCTTAGGCAAATGACAAGAGTTTACGGAAGTGTCTTGAAAACTGTGTCGTCAGTCAATGTATCACTGACTGCTTACAACAGAAACTTCTCAACTTTTCTACAGTATTCCAAGTACTCACATATAATTCAGAGTTAATTATTCAGGATTTTGTAGGAAATTGAGAAACAGCAATAAACGCTAATGCTACATTACAATCGAAAACAGTTTCATGCAAATTGAAAATGCCTGTTGAAGGAAAGAAACGCTGTGCGCCATAATAACTTCGATGTGAACACAGAGTGAATCAACTGAGTATTCACTGGAGACATATTGAGACAAACACACACACCGACAACAATTTCGAACATCTACACAGCTGTCGTCAATCAGTCATTCAGTCGCACACTATGTAACATGATCATTGATATCGTCTCACTCGCAATCACAGTTGATTGAGCATCGAACGAGATGAGGAGTTATCGAAAGTGGAGTGTGGCATTAGTTGAAATATCGTGCTGTGTAGTCGTGGTGCGCACATGGGATGGCAGATGAAAGCTCGAAATCGACACACGGCATGAACAATTCGATGGTTAGATATAAAGAATTCAGGAGTGAATGCCTCTTCAGTTTATCACGAGAAAGTCGTTTCAAGTATACTGCGAAGTTGTTGACGAGTCAAGTAAGTAAGTAATTAGGCAAGCAGGCATTGTGCTAAATTACTTCAGTGAGACAAATGCAATCAATTCGAAAGTGATATATGTCGGAGGTGTGAATGAGACTAATAGTGCAACTGCAACCACATATCCTACTGCACCAACACACTGTCTATCACCACTACACATCATATCACATCACATCACCTATGCATCATCTCGAATTACAAACAGGCTTCATCTCGTCAACTAGACATCCTGGGCATGATGGAGACTGTTCGAAGAGGAGAGGTGCAACCAGCAACCAGCAACCAGCAAACACCTAACTCCATCACTTCGACTACAACACTACACACTGACTGGTGTTCAACAGTAAGAAGACACGATTGTATTTCACAGGAATTTATTTCATGATGCAGATAATGCTAATGACGACTGAAGAGAATTGAAGTGAACTCAACTGCACTGCACCGCACTGCACTGCAATACACTTTACTGGACATCTTCATTGAATCAATTCTCACATCAACCCAAACGCAGCATCTCCAATGATCTGCGATCACCTAAAATGCAAAGAAATCAATCCACATCATTTCCATCTGCTTATCTCAAATCTTCAAAATACTGTAGATGAGAAGCACTCACGTTGAAGTTCATCCTCAGTCTCGCCACCAATCACATGAATTATTGTCATGCACATCAGCGTCACTGTCAGCAAGATGTGTAGTAAACGCTTTCTGTAACTGTTTGCCACCATTGCTACCAACATAATTCCTCTCTGATTCATCCTCACTTATATACTCAATTAATCGTGGTGTGGGCCAATTATTAAGCTAGACTATTTGTAGGGAGTGATGATTGGCAGAATGATATAGACCGATTGACCAATGCAATCTCTTCATTTCACCTTGAGTGGACATTAGGTGTTCCACTGTATTTTGTAAAAGTACACACCAGGTCTACACCATTTTGAGCATCAACACCTGATAATCTATGTCACATGGTGTGGCACATCATTCTATGCAGATATCACATGCAGTGTTCAAGTGTGCAATCTTGAGTGACCTTATCTTCACTGGATCCATGCAGATTTTCACACAGTATTCTGGTTGGTTGTCTTCTCACCTCAGCTAACTTGTGATTTCTAGCAGTCTCACCTGCTAGTACAGCTATGTAGTACATTGTGTGTGATCACAGAAATGTTGATTTGTGTGCATGGCAATGATACAGTTTGTTGTTATAGTGTATGGGAAGATCGATAAAATCTTCATAAGTAGTTGTGAATACCTGAAGAGATAATGAAATTTGTACACCGATTGCAACCACAGGTAACATGTATATATGAGAGTGTAGGTGAAGATATGGAGAGGAGACTAGGTAGGATGTGATATCTGATGAATATCCATTTGCTGGATATCAGTGAGCGACTCGAACAGAGACAATAAGCTTTCGGTAGACGAGATTGTAGTGTATTACGCATGTTGCTTAAGGATCAGTGGATGTACTGTCGAGTGAAAGGAACTCAACCTGTTAGGTGTAAGATGGAGAGGTGTTCAGGTTGCAACAGCATATGCATGCTCAGAGATTTCATAAATGCATGTCAGGTGAGTTGTAGTCTCATGATAGTCGAATCGATATCTGCTACTCTGCATCTTGTCACAATCACACATCTACAGATACTGGTCGTAGTGCTTTCAAAATTCTCTCAGATTTCTTCTTTACACAGAGTCGAATTGAGTCAATGAGTGAAAATGGCTGACACACTTCCGTTCACGCAAGAGAATATTATCCCATCACAGTGCAGACAATTATCAGCATTCGTGAATTCAGTCAACTCGCTCATCATTAATTAAAAAGACTGTCTCGTTGATGTGAAGTACTCACATTAGGATACCATTCATCACTCACTACCAACACATTTACTTAATAATGACTGAACTATTAGATCTCTGGATTTCCTAGATGTAGTGTTGTCTCGATTTTATTCTGACTCACAACAGTTCATTCTCGTTGCGATTATATATCCAGTCATCTAGATGCACTCAGTCTGCCTGAACATGATGGTCGAGTGATGTAATGAAGGAGAATGTGTTGTTATAGTAGGTAGGATATATGGTTGCAGTTGTATTTCTTACAGGCATCACTTTCAAACTGATTTCATTTATCATATTGTATTTTCCTCTTCTTGGTTTCTTGAGTTATAACACACCTTTTCGCTCGTAATAATTTGACTTTCTAATTCACATCCTTCTAGCTGTGAATCAATGTCGGGGATGATATCCGCCTTCAGTTCTCTTCTTGTTGACAATGAATTCCATTCCTGTGCTCAGTACTGTTTATTCATTCTGCTTACGGGAACTTTGTCTGAAATATTCGCAGTGCAACTAACTCACTTTTGTCGTATGTAAATCATTTTTCATTATACTTTCCATAAGTTTATAGTTTCAGTTTGTTTTTATTTAGTTTGCTCACACACACCATTCACTGCCTTCCTTGTCCAACTTCTAGTATGACGTGCAAATATTTTCTCTCATCTATTTTACTTCATTCATTTCCTTTCTCATCGAAAATAGTCTGTGGATGATTCCATGCAAGTTTTCCAGCATACATATTCTTGATGAACTAGTAACAGCTCTGCGTGTAGATATAGGTGGTCTAAGTTTCATGTAGACTGCAGATATTTGATGTTTTAGAAATCTGATATTGAAAAAGATACTCCAGTGCATAAATGTGTCAGCTTGTTGACTGTTCGAATAACCTCCAATATCCGGACAGCATTCTGTACTCAGACTATGAAAGAGACATCTGAAGTGATCGGATGAATGAAACAAACTGTTGGAAAGTCTTAATAGTATGAGATCAAGCCTAATATGTCTGGAATATGTGGGATTACACAACCATAGAAACAAGGGTATCTGATGGGGATGATAGTAGATATCAGACATACACCGACCGACATGTTATGAGGATTTCTGGCTAACCAACTACAGTCAACACGAGACACTGCTGAAACGAGAATAGTAGACTCATTCGATCCAGTGGAAAGACTTGAGAAGTCTGAAATTGGTGAAGAAGAGGGGCTAGCCGCTTCCCATATAAACAACTCATGTAGGAGAATTCAGACACTGGAGACAAGATTGCAATCGGATGGTTGTCTGTGGGAGGTATATTGGAAGGAGTAGAATGCCGTTTAACAACAAGGTACTTCACATTTTGAAGAAAGTTACGCAAACGAAGTGAAGGAATAGCTGTGAAGTCACCCATCTCACTAACAATAGCTCACACATTCATGCAGTTTTGGGAGGAAAACATCCTAAACTGATACACCTCCTCAATCGAGATTTGATGCAGCTATCCGATGACACACTGAGCATAACAAAGGAGAAGCACACTGAACGTTTTCATGCACTCACACACATATCAACAATCATGCAGTCTCAATTGAGTTGACTGTGGAAATGGAGAACGAATTAGTCTACAGAATCAAATGAACGACAGATTGTAGTTTACAGACCATTATCTACAGAGAAGCTGCACAGTCAGCAAGATTTCTGGATTAGCACTCAGAGCATGCTGTCAGTGTATAAAGAGGATTGATACAGAGTGTTGTAGATGGAATATGTAGGTTGACAACATGCCCCAAAGATCGGTGAACAACATTTTATTGAAGGCGTCATTAAAAAATTACTATCACCTACTGATTGTAGAAGACTATGAGAAGCGAACCGGAGAGAGATGCAGAGAGAGTGAGAGGGAGAGAGAGAAGTGGAAATGAGACGTGGGAATAAGAAAACGGAAAGTGATGGGAAGGATGAGTACACAAAGTCTGTAATACTGCCTGCCTTATAGACAAGACACGTGTGAGACAATGCAGCAAAGAAATCTAGGGAGAGTAGTTGTTCGAACCACATCTGACAAAATGAAGCTCATGAAAAGTAAACCGAGCGAAGTGAAATATCCAATGAGGAAGTAGGATAGAAACAATATCATGCATACAATAACTTGTTTCAACTGTCCAGTTGACGATGTAAGGGAAAGGTGGATGTCACTGAAAATCAGACTGAATGCACATCGAGGATGAACTACAGGGCAACCAGCACACACAGAGAAATACAGGAATATAAAATTCAGAGATTACCTCACCGATGACCACGTATGTCTCGGTTGGAAACCATAATATTCATTGATACAATGTTGTCATGAACAGATGGGAAGGGTTGTTCTTGACTACTCAATCCATGTTCATACGATTTACACATAACAGAGGCTACAGAGGTGACTCAGCACAACCGTCAACTACATGGAACATGGTATTGCTACTCGTACTATGTGAGCAGATATTTCCAACTATTGGTGTGATCACCCACAACATTGTCTGTTGTGGGTGCATCAGTCGTGGTCTGCAAAACACTTCAGACAAATCCCTCACTCCGACACTATCCTCCTACACACTAGAAGTGGACAACAGGTGGCGTTGTACTAAAAACCACCTCCTTGTCTCCAACACGCCTTTCACTGAATGTCAGTGAATAGGAGGTGGCAAGTCAGACCTAGGTGATTATGTGCTTTCGCCAGCCAAGTGGAAGATATGAGTTCACGACCTCTCTCATATCATGATTTCTTATATGACAGTAAACACAGTGTATAGACTGTACACTGTCATATTCACCCTCGTTGTACCACTACAGAATACGTTTACTACACTTCTTGCTGACAGTGACGCTGATGTGCATGACAATAATTCATGTGATTGGTGGCGAGACTGAGGATGAACTTCAACGTGAGTGCTTCTCATCTACAGTATTTTGAAGATTTGAGATAAGCAGATGGAAATGATGTGGATTGATTTCTTTGCATTTTAGGTGATCGCAGATCATTGGAGATGCTGCGTTTGGGTTGATGTGAGAATTGATTCAATGAAGATGTCCAGTAAAGTGTATTGCAGTGCAGTGCGGTGCAGTGCAGTTGAGTTCACTTCAATTCTCTTCAGTCGTCATTAGCATTATCTGCATCATGAAATAAATTCCTGTGAAATACAATCGTGTCTTCTTACTGTTGAACACCAGTCAGTGTGTAGTGTTGTAGTCGAAGTGATGGAGTTAGGTGTTTGCTGGTTGCTGGTTGCTGGTTGCACCTCTCCTCTTCGAACAGTCTCCATCATGCCCAGGATGTCTAGTTGACGAGATGAAGCCTGTTTGTAATTCGAGATGATGCATAGGTGATGTGATGTGATATGATGTGTAGTGGTGATAGACAGTGTGTTGGTGCAGTAGGATATGTGGTTGCAGTTGCACTATTAGTCTCATTCACACCTCCGACATATATCACTTTCGAATTGATTGCATTTGTCTCACTGAAGTAATTTTCAATTCACCTGTTGTAAGCCTGTATGAAGAGGGAGGTTTTGATTTATGATTATCATGACTACCCTGTGAAACTAATCGCAACACTGTGTGAACTTTATAACACAGAATATGTATCAAAAACGAAGTCGATGAAGGCGAAGGTAAACATGTGGACACTGAATATACACCACATTTTTGAACCTGGTTGATAAGGTTGCCTAGAAATCAATGGAAATGAAAAGATATAGCATAGAAGTGCTATGTATCTGTGAAAGAAGATGGAATGGCAGTGGAATGGAAATAGACTCTTCAAAGTGCCAACTGGGAGTCAATAATCTACTCCGATATTTTCATCTGGACGTCAACCACGAGCACATTGAGTTTTGGAGTGTCTATCTTGATGTCGACGAGAGCATCAAAGGCTCTCATGCAGTGGGAAACAATCTCCTCCTCCAGGATGATGACAGCAGAATCCAAATCAAAAGGAAAGAAATTCTCAGTCATACAATGCCATTCAGAGAAGAAGAATGAATTCTGTGGACAACTGCAATCAGTACTAGACAAGACTCCAGATGGTGACATCAAAATTCTAATGGGTGGAGTGACAATGCCAAATGACAAATGCCAAAAGCCAAATTCAGAGCAGACAACACACGAAGCAAACCAATCATGTGTCGACAAGTGCTCAGTGAAATGAATGAGAAGGGAGAACTGTTTGCAGATTCCTGCTGATTCAACGGTTTGGTGATTGGAGGCTAGGCAGTGTGTACAAACACAAGGACATTCACAAGGCGACATGGATTTCACCATTCATAAGATGGACACACTACACTAAAAATCAGGTCGACTTCATCTCAATGTGACGAGGGTGGAGACGCAGCCAGCCTACTCGACACAAGATCAAGGAGATGAGCAGGTGTAGGTTCACACAAGTATCTAGTGCAAGAAATCTACTTCCATAATCAAGTTGAAAGCATTGAAAGAATCTGGTGATAGACCACAGTTGAAGTTTAACATCCATCCAGAACAGAGAGTGAACTGATGGACGAAACTACGAAACAACATCTTCCCATCGTCAGTCATGAGGAAAAGTGAAAGACACTAAGCATGATTTGTGGAGAAACCTGTGTGGAAGAAGACTGGAACCTTTTGAAGGAGACGTGGAAGGAAACCTGCATAACCGTGCTAGGAAGGAAGAGGAAACAAGAAGAGGAATTGATCTCGACGGATACATGAGAGCTGATAGAGGAGGAGAAGGAGAAGGAGAAGGAGGAGAGGAAGATAATGGAGCAGAAGATGAACCAGTGCAGAGCAGTGCAGTGCAGGGATGAACAAGGGAAAGAGAAAGAGAAAGTACAACCTATACAACACTAGACTGGACAAAGATGAGAAGAGGAGTGTGAGAAAAGACAAAAGACGCCTCGAGAAATACCACCACAAGCCCAACCACACAACTAGCAGTGAACACTGGCCCTCCAACCAAAGCAGAAGTCCTCAACACCACACCATACACTTGCTGAAAGCAGGGAAACCTGCACGACCACATGGAATTCCTCCAGAAACACTGACAACAGACATCGATACAACAGCAGACATGCTCACACCACTATTACATACGATTTGCAAGGGGGGGAGGAAGGTAAGACACCCACCGATTGGAAGAAGGGATACCTTACCAAAGTCACAAAGAAGGGAGACCTAAGTTGTTGGGAGAAGTAGGAGTGGCGTGGAATCATGCTCCACCCGTGTCCACCTCAATTAAGATGCTGAGCTGTATCATCCTAGAGAGACTGAAAAATACCCTGGATTCAAATCTACCACCGGAACAGACTGACTGGATTCAGGAAACACAAATGATGTACGAATCAAATTGCAGTGCAACGCAGCTCAACGCTAAGCTACGCATAATCATAGAACACAGCATAGAATGACAGTCAACTCAACTCAACTCAACTCAATCTCAACTTCATCAACTTTGAGAAGGCCTTCGATAGCGTCAACCGAGAGGTAATTTGGCAGGCAGCTGCTTCGACACCTACAGTACCAGTGCTACAAATCCTTATCAACCTCATTCAACACCATCTATATGCTATATGATGTGGCTACATACCAAGTGATTCACAATGGAAAGGTCAGTCACGCCTTCGAAGTGAAGACAGGTTGACGGGTAAGACAAGGTTGCCTGCCGCCTACTTACCATCACCCATCATATTCCTGATTGTGGTCAAATCGACTCAA
This sequence comes from Heterobilharzia americana, assembly GCA_944470555.2. Lineage (NCBI taxonomy): Eukaryota > Metazoa > Platyhelminthes > Trematoda > Strigeidida > Schistosomatidae > Heterobilharzia > Heterobilharzia americana. Next base: position 42,635 of record CALYCZ020000097.1, on the reverse strand, counting down.
CTGGATTATGAAAGAAACTGTGAGGAGCTGTGAGAAGGTGTGGATACACTGTTTGACAGATGAAAAGACACAGACCCTAGAAGATTTGTATTTCGCCCATGATGATTCATGTGTAATGTATTAGGTGGCATAAACTCGAAGATGTAGAGGCGGAAACCAAGAAGTTGGTAGAAGAGGTGAAGCAGGGCAGCGAAGATGTGACTTCCTCTAGTTGAATATAGAGATGATGAAGATATTCGGTCAACCAACCAACCAATAAACCAACAACGACAACAACAATAAGGACTAATCAACATCGACGGGGGAAATGTAAATGCAGATATCTCCATCACCTATGTAACTAGCCAGCTACATACCTACCTACCTACCTACCTACCTACATAAATACATACATACATACACACCTACACACCTACCTCCATTAATTGGCGAAATGGAAAGTCAGCTGAGTATGTAATGCCTGCCACCACTCACATGACGAATTCAAACCAGATATTCTCGACTCACAACACATGTGGATACACAATTTCAGCGAAATATCACTCAGTAGATTTACGCGTTGTTGACAGATTTCAGTTCAGTGAACCATCAAGGATTCCACGAAGCATGTGTTCTTGTGGACTTTCCTGTGAATGACATTGTCGAGTGATCTGGTCTCATGGTATGAGGAGAAATTCACCTGAAATCTTGCCGAATCGATACGCTGGAGTGAAACGGCGTGTTGATTGATAGTAGTAGTTGCGATTGAATTGTTTTGAATGAGGATATTTGGAACAAGTGTGTATTGGATGTCGTGGTGTGGTGTGGTGTGGTGTGGTGTGGTGTGGTGTGTGATAATCTCAAGTGCAGCCTGTCATCACCATGGCGTATCACTCCATGTAGTTGTTGGAAACCAACACTTTACTCGTTCGTTGATTATGAAGTTTTACAAGTGAATATTGACAAGTGAACTAGGTGGATTGATGAGGTGGATGGTGTGTGCAAAATGCATACAGTGAATAGTTGGTGTTCGAACAGAAACTCAAATTCTTCGGTGAATTTTTGGTAGTAAGTGAATCGAGTCATACTCAGGTCACCTAACTGCAGCACACAATGCAGGAAATCAAGGCAACAACTAGAACACTGTGTGATAAGGAGAAGAGTATTCAGATATGTAGGTTGAGTGATTTCTGACTAACTGGAAAATTGCACTTCATCTACAGAAACGGATTCTTCCAATCGACCATGAAACCCAAATCGGGAATGTGGCAAATATTCACCGACCTATTAAGGCAGAGCAAGGCAGAGCAACACAGAGGCTGCTGTAGACATATGTCCAATTTAGCATGAACAAACAAAAGTTTTCTTTTTACTTCAGATTGGGGATTTCCACTACCTGGAATGAAGAGATGATATAAATTTTTTTCAGTAAAAGAAAATATTACCGGAGAATTTCCATCACTTACTGTTATAACAGTATCTGTAAAAGTGATATGCACCTGCAAATTCAGGAATAAATTATTATTATTGTTATTATTATTATTATTGACATTATTAAACTAGTAAATCAGAAAGGGTACCACACATAAATCTCTCCAATATATCTGACAAGTCGGTTGGTCGTCCATCACAATCTATATGGCTTGTCAGTGTTATTTCCAAGCTTGGAACTATTGGATTGTAATGATTCGTCTGCGGATCACTCAGCTACTTACTTGTGGATGCTCGAACTCACGTAGATGATGAGTGTAGCAGTGATCACCTGTGCATATGCATCGACGTCTGTGTCCTCTACACTGATCTCACCACTACCAAGGTATACAAGACAGTCGTAGTGAAGTGCGTCAGTGGCACATTTGTGCACAACCCAACAAACATTCCGTGTTCAAGGAATGAGAGCCTCGTCAACTGGGATTTCACTCCCAGATCAGATCAGATCAGATCAGATCAGATCACACAAATAATTATTTTGCAAGAACCACTTGATTGCATTCTAATATACAGAGTTGTGAGGTAGTTTTGGAAACGAATGTGTGGACATGATGGATTGACATGGAATGAGCATAGATTAACCTATCTAGTGTGACTGGGAGATCCACATGCATCGATCCATGATTCGAGTGGAACACGGATGTGCATTGAACTCCATTTCATTCACTGTATAACAAAACACATTGAACCGGCATTAGTCGCACACACACAAAGATGTGTAGTTTGCAACATCATGTAATATCTAGACCACATTTACAGTTGAGATATGCCTGCTTAGAAATATAAACCGTTTCACTGTATTTTGTAAAAGTGCACACCACCAGTATGAACACTTGAATATGTAGGTCACTTGGTGTACAATGTGATTCAGTGTAGAATTCACAAGCAGTGGCAAATTGTGGAATTCTGAGTGACCTCATCTTCACAGTATCTGTCCACATTCTCACACCTAATTCTTCTTCATTCTCTTCTCTTCTCATCTCATCTCATCTCTTCTCATCTCAGTTGACGTGTTCTCACATAACATGTGCTTTCGTTTTCCAACTATCTCACCTGAACTAGGCCATGCACATGTTTAAATTGAAACATACATTAGGTGGACACCTTTTGTGATTCTATGCATGAGAATGTGAGTGTTTCGTGAGATGAATAGAATCGGTATCCCATGTAATATATACGAACATTAGGTGATTGGAATCATGGGTGAAAGATAAATTTGACAGGATGATATTGAGTCACAAAGTGAATGGCGCTGACAGACTCCCCTTCACTCAGCAAAACAAGATTACTTCACACTGGAAACATTTATCAACACCCACGCATTCAGTCAACTCTACCGCCTTCAATAATAATGCAAGTTTCGTGATCTGCATATATACAGACTAGGCTGGCTGAACGGTCTACTCAACTGTTCAAGGTGAAGTGAAGAGATTGCATTAGTCGACTGCCCCACGTCATGCTGCCAGTCATCACTCAGTACAAACACTCCAGCTCAATAATTGGCTTTCACCACAACTAATTGTGTATGTGAGTGTGAATGAATCAGAGTGGAATTATGTGTGTAGTAATGCGGTCGAACAGTGAAAGAAAGTGTTTACTGCGCTTGTTATTGAGAATAACACTGATGTGCATGGTGAAGATGAGGATGGAATTCGATGTGAGTGCTTTTCATCTCCATTATTTTGAAGATTTGAGATAAGCAGATGGAAATGATGTGGATTGATTTCTTTGCATTTTAGGAGATCGCAGATCAATGGATATGCTGCGTTTGGGTTGATGTGAGAATTGATTCAATGAAGATGTCCAGTAAAGTGCAATGCAGTGCATTTTAAGTCAAATCAGTCAACATCATGATCATGAAATTAATGAATAAAAAGGCAGGCATAAGTTTGGTGGTGGTGCTGATACTGGTGGTTGTTGTGGTTGTGGTTGTGGTTTTGGTTTTGGTTTTGGTTTATTCTGCCAGTACAAGAATCTGCAACTCACGCTAAGTGTTCGAAGGACAGAAATATGATGTACTTCTGTGCACTAAGTCCACTTCCATGTAACTTGACATTTTCCCTCTGATTTGCTATTAACTGGAGAGGTGGCGATTTGAAAACATTTAAAAAATATTCAAGAACACATGATACATTCAGAGGACATACTTAAAAGATTAAAACAAATTGAAAGTGGAAATTTCGGTTATCCGAAAATTCATGCAGGCCTTCGAGTCTTATACCGTCAAATCAATAGTCTCCATGAGTAGCGCTGATGAAAAAATGATGATTATCAAACACTGCCTGCCTGCCTGCACGAAAATGGTCACTCACAAAAGTCCATCGATCACTACTCCAGGATAGAAACGAAGAAAACGAAGAGAGTCAAGTGCAGTAAATTTGAGGTGAAGATCGTCTTTCTACACCTTGTCTTCAAATGTGATGGAATAGTCACACACACGAACCATGGAGTAAATTTTGCACTGGAAAAGACCAATCCAACCATCAAGACAGTCAGAGTGTACCAGTTAGACTGTTGTCTGAGACAAACCAAAGTGGATAATTCCAAACTCCACTCACCCATAGCTGTATCTATCAATCCACAAGTACATGACACACTCACACATACACAGAAAGAACAGGCACAAGAAATCCTCCTATTTGTGAACATGTGGTGAAGAATTTCAGTCTCAAATCTCCATAAACTTCAAATATCGCAATCACTCGGCATCTACTTGTTACTTATTGCATTGGACAATATGCTGACACATCAATATCTTACAGAGTGATCAACAAACAACTGAAACCCAACATTATGTGATTTACTGAAGCAGTTGCAACTATAATAGACTCAAACTTGATCCATGCTTTCAGAAACACGCTGTTTTCTATCTCACTTCATATTGGTGAGTTCAATCACCTAAATCCATAACTACAAAATTTCGTGACTTCATGAACCTCTGATTGTTTGATTTCATTTCATCTTTCAGTCTACATCGAGATCCGTTCTCACTAACTCGGTTACATTCATCAAGCGTCATGCAGAATGTCGGAAATCTGTCAAACTTCTGCTGCACAACCTGAATCATCATGCAACTCTTCACCAATCCTAGAATAACACTGTGTATCACCTACTCTCCTATGATTTCATTATTTCTCTCAATAACCTTCATTCTCACATTGCACAAATATTTAACCACTGAGCACTGGTAACAGCCTCATCATATCCAATCAATATCCGTCAACCTGAGTCTCAATTAACCTCCACCGAAATCAGACACATTCGGTCGATTTAAGAAAGAACGTTGCACACTTTCATACATATCATCATGAAAGCTACATAATATAGTTTGTATAGCAATAGAGGCGAAATCAACAAGTTTGCTCAAGAAAGCTGTATACTGTTAAGGTGCAGGTCTATGTCTGAGTACTAGTCGAAAGCTCTCATTATAAGTCACAATTATAGTATACAACACAGGATTCATGTGAACTGACATTCTGTCTCGAGGCGAAGTGAAACTATACTATTGGTTGAATATCCTAGACTGTGTATTCGACCATCGATTGTGACCAGTATAGTTTAATGCTAGTTGGCATGCAACGTTCGAATGAGATTTGTGTATACGTCCTTAGGCAAATGACAAGAGTTTACGGAAGTGTCTTGAAAACTGTGTCGTCAGTCAATGTATCACTGACTGCTTACAACAGAAACTTCTCAACTTTTCTACAGTATTCCAAGTACTCACATATAATTCAGAGTTAATTATTCAGGATTTTGTAGGAAATTGAGAAACAGCAATAAACGCTAATGCTACATTACAATCGAAAACAGTTTCATGCAAATTGAAAATGCCTGTTGAAGGAAAGAAACGCTGTGCGCCATAATAACTTCGATGTGAACACAGAGTGAATCAACTGAGTATTCACTGGAGACATATTGAGACAAACACACACACCGACAACAATTTCGAACATCTACACAGCTGTCGTCAATCAGTCATTCAGTCGCACACTATGTAACATGATCATTGATATCGTCTCACTCGCAATCACAGTTGATTGAGCATCGAACGAGATGAGGAGTTATCGAAAGTGGAGTGTGGCATTAGTTGAAATATCGTGCTGTGTAGTCGTGGTGCGCACATGGGATGGCAGATGAAAGCTCGAAATCGACACACGGCATGAACAATTCGATGGTTAGATATAAAGAATTCAGGAGTGAATGCCTCTTCAGTTTATCACGAGAAAGTCGTTTCAAGTATACTGCGAAGTTGTTGACGAGTCAAGTAAGTAAGTAATTAGGCAAGCAGGCATTGTGCTAAATTACTTCAGTGAGACAAATGCAATCAATTCGAAAGTGATATATGTCGGAGGTGTGAATGAGACTAATAGTGCAACTGCAACCACATATCCTACTGCACCAACACACTGTCTATCACCACTACACATCATATCACATCACATCACCTATGCATCATCTCGAATTACAAACAGGCTTCATCTCGTCAACTAGACATCCTGGGCATGATGGAGACTGTTCGAAGAGGAGAGGTGCAACCAGCAACCAGCAACCAGCAAACACCTAACTCCATCACTTCGACTACAACACTACACACTGACTGGTGTTCAACAGTAAGAAGACACGATTGTATTTCACAGGAATTTATTTCATGATGCAGATAATGCTAATGACGACTGAAGAGAATTGAAGTGAACTCAACTGCACTGCACCGCACTGCACTGCAATACACTTTACTGGACATCTTCATTGAATCAATTCTCACATCAACCCAAACGCAGCATCTCCAATGATCTGCGATCACCTAAAATGCAAAGAAATCAATCCACATCATTTCCATCTGCTTATCTCAAATCTTCAAAATACTGTAGATGAGAAGCACTCACGTTGAAGTTCATCCTCAGTCTCGCCACCAATCACATGAATTATTGTCATGCACATCAGCGTCACTGTCAGCAAGATGTGTAGTAAACGCTTTCTGTAACTGTTTGCCACCATTGCTACCAACATAATTCCTCTCTGATTCATCCTCACTTATATACTCAATTAATCGTGGTGTGGGCCAATTATTAAGCTAGACTATTTGTAGGGAGTGATGATTGGCAGAATGATATAGACCGATTGACCAATGCAATCTCTTCATTTCACCTTGAGTGGACATTAGGTGTTCCACTGTATTTTGTAAAAGTACACACCAGGTCTACACCATTTTGAGCATCAACACCTGATAATCTATGTCACATGGTGTGGCACATCATTCTATGCAGATATCACATGCAGTGTTCAAGTGTGCAATCTTGAGTGACCTTATCTTCACTGGATCCATGCAGATTTTCACACAGTATTCTGGTTGGTTGTCTTCTCACCTCAGCTAACTTGTGATTTCTAGCAGTCTCACCTGCTAGTACAGCTATGTAGTACATTGTGTGTGATCACAGAAATGTTGATTTGTGTGCATGGCAATGATACAGTTTGTTGTTATAGTGTATGGGAAGATCGATAAAATCTTCATAAGTAGTTGTGAATACCTGAAGAGATAATGAAATTTGTACACCGATTGCAACCACAGGTAACATGTATATATGAGAGTGTAGGTGAAGATATGGAGAGGAGACTAGGTAGGATGTGATATCTGATGAATATCCATTTGCTGGATATCAGTGAGCGACTCGAACAGAGACAATAAGCTTTCGGTAGACGAGATTGTAGTGTATTACGCATGTTGCTTAAGGATCAGTGGATGTACTGTCGAGTGAAAGGAACTCAACCTGTTAGGTGTAAGATGGAGAGGTGTTCAGGTTGCAACAGCATATGCATGCTCAGAGATTTCATAAATGCATGTCAGGTGAGTTGTAGTCTCATGATAGTCGAATCGATATCTGCTACTCTGCATCTTGTCACAATCACACATCTACAGATACTGGTCGTAGTGCTTTCAAAATTCTCTCAGATTTCTTCTTTACACAGAGTCGAATTGAGTCAATGAGTGAAAATGGCTGACACACTTCCGTTCACGCAAGAGAATATTATCCCATCACAGTGCAGACAATTATCAGCATTCGTGAATTCAGTCAACTCGCTCATCATTATTTAAAAAGACTGTCTCGTTGATGTGAAGTACTCACATTAGGATACCATTCATCACTCACTACCAACTCATTTACTTAATAATGACTGAACTATTAGATCTCTGGATTTCCTTTTTTTAGTGTTGTCTCGATTTTATTCTGACTCACAACAGTTCATTCTCGTTGCGATTATATATCCAGTCATCTAGATGCACTCAGTCTGCCTGAACATGATGGTCGAGTGATGTAATGAAGGAGAATGTGTTGTTATAGTAGGTAGGATATATGGTTGCAGTTGTATTTCTTACAGGCATCACTTTCAAACTGATTTCATTTATCATATTGTATTTTCCTCTTCTTGGTTTCTTGAGTTATAACACACCTTTTCGCTCGTAATAATTTGACTTTCTAATTCACATCCTTCTAGCTGTGAATCAATGTCGGGGATGATATCCGCCTTCAGTTCTCTTCTTGTTGACAATGAATTCCATTCCTGTGCTCAGTACTGTTTATTCATTCTGCTTACGGGAACTTTGTCTGAAATATTCGCAGTGCAACTAACTCACTTTTGTCGTATGTAAATCATTTTTCATTATACTTTCCATAAGTTTATAGTTTCAGTTTGTTTTTATTTTTTTTGCTCACACACACCATTCACTGCCTTCCTTGTCCATCTTCTAGTATGACGTGCAAATATTTTCTCTCATCTATTTTACTTCATTCATTTCCTTTCTCATCGAAATTAGTCTGTGGATGATTCCATGCAAGTTTTCCAGCATACATATTCTTGATGAACTAGTAACAGCTCTGCGTGTAGATATAGGTGGTCTAAGTTTCATGTAGACTGCAGATATTTGATGTTTTAGAAATCTGATATTGAAAAAGATACTCCAGTGTATAAATGTGTCAGCTTGTTGACTGTTCGAATAACCTCCAATATCCGGACAGCATTCTGTACTCAGACTATGAAAGAGACATCTGAAGTGATCGGATGAATGAAACAAACTGTTGTAAAGTCTTAATAGTATGAGATCAAGCCTAATATGTCTGGAATATGTGGGATTACACAACCATAGAAACAAGGGTATCTGATGGGGATGATAGTAGATATCAGACATACACCGACCGACATGTTATGAGGATTTCTGGCTAACCAACTACAGTCAACACGAGACACTGCTGAAACGAGAATAGTAGACTCATTCGATCCAGTGGAAAGACTTGAGAATTCTGAAATTGGAGAAGAAGAGGGTCTAGCCGCTTCCCATATAAACAACTCATGTAGGAGAATTCAGACACTGGAGACAAGATTGCAATCGGATGGTTGTCTGTGGTAGGTATATTGGAAGGAGTAGAATGCCGTTTAACAACAAGGTACTTCACATTTTGAAGAAAGTTACGCAAACGAAGTGAAGTAATAGCTGTGAAGTCACCCATCTCACTAACAATAGCTCACACATTCATGCAGTTTTGGGAGTAAAACATCCTAAACTGATACACCTCCTCAATCGAGATTTGATGCAGCTATCCGATGACACACTGAGCATAACAAAGGAAGCACACACTGAACGTTTTCATGCACTCACACACATATCAACAATCATGCAGTCTCAATTGAGTTGACTGTGGAAATGGAGAACGAATTAGTCTACTGAATCAATTGAACGAACGATTGTAGTTTACAGACCATTATCTACAGAGAAGCTGCACAGTCAGCAAGATTTCTGGATTAGCACTCAGAGCATGCTGTCAGTGTATAAAGAGGATTGATACAGAGTGTTGTAGATGGAATATGTAGGTTGACAACATGCCCCAAAGATCGGTGAACATCATTTTATTGAAGGCGTCATTAAAAAATTACTATCACCTACTGATTGTAGAAGACTATGAGAAGCGAACCGGAGAGAGATGCAGAGAGAGTGAGAGGGAGAGAGAGAAGTGGAAATGAGACGTGGGAATAAGAAAACGGAAAGTGATGGTAAGGATGAGTACACAAAGTCTGTAATACTGCCTGCCTTATAGACAAGACACGTGTGAGACAATGCAGCAAAGAAATCTAGGGAGAGTAGTTGTTCGAACCACATCTGACAAAATGAAGCTCATGAAAAGTAAACCGAGCGAAGTGAAATATCCAATGAGGAAGTAGGATAGAAACAATATCATGCATACAATATCTTGTTTCAACTGTCCAGTTGACGATGTAAGGGAAAGGTGGATGTCACTGAAAATCAGACTGAATGCACATCGAGGATGAACTACAGGGCAACCAGCACACACGGAGAAATACAGGAATATAAAATTCAGAGATTACCTCACCGATGACCACGTATGTCTCGGTTGGAAACCATAATATTCATTGATACAATGTTGTCATGAACAGATGGGAAGGGTTGTTCTTGACTACTCAATCCATGTTCATACGATTTACACATAACAGAGGCTACAGAGGTGACTCAGCACAACCGTCAACTACATGGAACATGGTATTGCTACTCGTACTATGTGAGCAGATATTTCCAACTATTGGTGTGATCACCCACAACATTGTCTGTTGTGGGTGCATCAGTCGTGGTCTGCAAAACACTTCAGACAAATCCCTCACTCCGACACTATCCTCCTACACACTAGAAGTGGACAACAGGTGGCGTTGTACTAAAAACCACCTCCTTGTCTCCAACACGCCTTTCACTGAATGTCAGTGAATAGGAGGTGGCAAGTCAGACCTAGGTGATTATGTGCTTTCGCCAGCCAAGTGGAAGATATGAGTTCACGACCTCTCTCATATCATGATTTCTTATATGACAGTAAACACAGTGTATAGACTGTACACTGTCATATTCACCCTCGTTGTACCACTACAGAATACGTTTACTACACTTCTTGCTGACAGTGACGCTGATGTGCATGACAATAATTCATGTGATTGGTGGCGAGACTGAGGATGAACTTCAACGTGAGTGCTTCTCATCTACAGTATTTTGAAGATTTGAGATAAGCAGATGGAAATGATGTGGATTGATTTCTTTGCATTTTAGGTGATCGCAGATCATTGGAGATGCTGCGTTTGGGTTGATGTGAGAATTGATTCAATGAAGATGTCTTTTTAAGTGTATTGCAGTGCAGTGCGGTGCAGTGCAGTTGAGTTCACTTCAATTCTCTTCAGGCGTCATTAGCATTATCTGCATCATGAAATAAATTCCTGTGAAATACAATCGTGTCTTCTTACTGTTGAACACCAGTCAGTGTGTAGTGTTGTAGTCGAAGTGATGGAGTTAGGTGTTTGCTGGTTGCTGGTTGCTGGTTGCACCTCTCCTCTTCGAACAGTCTCCATCATGCCCAGGATGTCTAGTTGACGAGATGATGCCTGTTTGTAATTCGAGATGATGCATAGGTGATGTGATGTGATATGATGTGTAGTGGTGATAGACAGTGTGTTGGTGCAGTAGGATATGTGGTTGCAGTTGCACTATTAGTCTCATTCACACCTCCGACATATATCACTTTCGAATTGATTGCATTTGTCTCACTGAAGTAATTTTCAATTCACCTGTTGTAAGCCTGTATGAAGAGGGAGGTTTTGATTTATGATTATCATGACTATTTTGTGAAACTAATCGCAACACTGTGTGAACTTTATAACACAGAATATGTATCAAAAACGAAGTCGATGAAGGCGAAGGTAAACATGTGGACACTGAATATACACCACATTTTTGAACCTGGTTGATAAGGTTGCCTAGAAATCAATGGAAATGAAAAGATATAGCATAGAAGTGCTAGGTATCTGTGAAAGAAGATGGAATGGCAGTGGAATGGAAATAGACTCTTCAAAGTGCCATCTGGGAGTCAATAATCTACTCCGATATTTTCATCTGGACGTCAACCACGAGCACATTGAGTTTTGGAGTGTCTATCTTGATGTCGACGAGAGCATCAAAGGCTCTCATGCAGTGGGAAACATTCTCCTCCTCCAGGATGAGGACAGCAGAATCCAAATCAAAAGGAAAGAAATTCTCAGTCATACAATGCCATTCAGAGAAGAAGAATGAATTCTGTGGACAACTGCAATCAGTACTAGACAAGACTCCAGATGGTGACATCAATTTTCTAATGGGTGGAGTGACAATGCCAAATGACAAATGCCAAAAGCCAAATTCAGAGCAGACAACACACGAAGCAAACCAATCATGTGTCGACAAGTGCTCAGTGAAATGAATGAGAAGGGAGAACTGTTTGCAGATTCCTGCTGATTCAACGGTTTGTTGATTGGAGGCTAGGCAGTGTGTACAAACACAAGGACATTCACAAGGCGACATGGATTTCACCATTCATAAGATGGACACACTACACTAAAAATCAGGTCGACTTCATCTCAATGTGACGAGGGTGGAGACGCAGCCAGCCTACTCGACACAAGATCAAGGAGATGAGCAGGTGTAGGTTCACACAAGTATCTAGTGCAAGAAATCTACTTCCATAATCAAGTTGAAAGCATTGAAAGAATCTGGTGATAGACCACAGTTGAAGTTTAACATCCATCCAGAACAGAGAGTGAACTGATGGACGAAACTACGAAACAACATCTTCCTATCGTCAGTCATGTTGAAAAGTGAAAGACACTAAGCATGATTTGTGGAGAAACCTGTGTGGAAGAAGACTGGAACCTTTTGAAGGAGACGTGGAAGGAAACCTGCATAACCGTGCTAGGAAGGAAGAGGAAACAAGAAGAGGAATTGATCTCGACGGATACATGAGAGCTGATAGAGGAGGAGAAGGAGAAGGAGAAGGAGGAGAGGAAGATAATGGAGCAGAAGATGAACCAGTGCAGAGCAGTGCAGTGCAGGGATGAACAAGGGAAAGAGAAAGAGAAAGTACAACCTATACAACACTAGACTGGACAAAGATGAGAAGAGGAGTGTGAGAAAAGACAAAAGACGCCTCGAGAAATACCACCACAAGCCCAACCACACAACTAGCAGTGAACACTGGCCCTCCAACCAAAGCAGAAGTCCTCAACACCACACCATACACTTGCTGAAAGCAGGGAAACCTGCACGACCACATGGAATTCCTCCAGAAACACTGACAACAGACATCGATTTTTTAGCAGACATGCTCACACCACTATTACTTACGATTTGCAAGGGGGGGAGGAAGGTAAGACACCCTCCGATTGGAAGAAGGGATACCTTACCAAAGTCACAAAGAAGGGAGACCTAAGTTGTTGGGAGAAGTAGGAGTGGCGTGGAATCATGCTCCACCCGTGTCCACCTCAATTAAGATGCTGAGCTGTATCATCCTAGAGAGACTGAAAAATACCCTGGATTCAAATCTACCACCGGAACAGACTGACTGGATTCAGGAAACACAAATGATGTACGAATCAAATTGCAGTGCAACGCAGCTCAACGCTAAGCTACGCATAATCATAGAACACAGCATAGAATGACAGTCAACTCAACTCAACTCAACTCAATCTCAACTTCATCAACTTTGAGAAGGCCTTCGATAGCGTCAACCGAGAGGTAATTTGGCAGGCAGCTGCTTCGACACCTACAGTACCAGTGCTACAAATCCTTATCAACCTCATTCATCACCATCTATTTGCTATATGATGTGGCTACATACCAAGTGATTCACAATGGAAAGGTCAGTCACGCCTTCGAAGTGAAGACAGGTTGACGGGTAAGACAAGGTTGCCTGCCGCCTACTTACCATCACCCATCATATTCCTGATTGTGGTCAAATCGACTCAACTGGATTATGAAAGAAACTGTGAGGAGCTGTGAGAAGGTGTGGATACACTGTTTGACAGATGAAAAGACACAGACCTTAGAAGATTTGTATTTCGCCCATGATGATTCATGTGTAATGTATTAGGTGGCATAAACTCGAAGATGTAGAGGCGGAAACCAAGAAGTTGGTAGAAGAGGTGAAGCAGGGCAGCGAAGATGTGACTTCCTCTAGTTGAATATAGAGATGATGAAGATATTCGGTCAACCAACCAACCAATAAACCAACAACGACAACAACAATAAGGACTAATCAACATCGACGGGGGAAATGTAAATGCAGATATCTCCATCACCTATGTAACTAGCCAGCTACATACCTACCTACCTACCTACCTACCTACATAAATACATACATACATACACACCTACACACCTACCTCCATTAATTGGCGAAATGGAAAGTCAGCTGAGTATGTAATGCCTGCCACCACTCACATGACGAATTCAAACCAGATATTCTCGACTCACAACACATGTGGATACACAATTTCAGCGAAATATCACTCAGTAGATTTACGCGTTGTTGACAGATTTCAGTTCAGTGAACCATCAAGGATTCCACGAAGCATGTGTTCTTGTGGACTTTCCTGTGAATGACATTGTCGAGTGATCTGGTCTCATGGTATGAGGAGAAATTCACCTGAAATCTTGCCGAATCGATACGCTGGAGTGAAACGGCGTGTTGATTGATAGTAGTAGTTGCGATTGAATTGTTTTGAATGAGGATATTTGGAACCAGTGTGTATTGGATGTCGTGGTGTGGTGTGGTGTGGTGTGGTGTGGTGTGGTGTGTGATAATCTCAAGTGCAGCCTGTCATCACCATGGCGTATCACTCCATGTAGTTGTTGGAAACCAACACTTTACTCGTTCGTTGATTATGAAGTTTTACAAGTGAATATTGACAAGTGAACTAGGTGGATTGATGAGGTGGATGGTGTGTGCAAAATGCATACAGTGAATAGTTGGTGTTCGAACAGAAACTCAAATTCTTCGGTGAATTTTTGGTAGTAAGTGAATCGAGTCATACTCAGGTCACCTAACTGCAGCACACAATGCAGGAAATCAAGGCAACAACTAGAACACTGTGTGATAAGGAGAAGAGTATTCAGATATGTAGGTTGAGTGATTTCTGACTAACTGGAAAATTGCACTTCATCTACAGAAACGGATTCTTCCAATCGACCATGAAACCCAAATCGGGAATGTGGCAAATATTCACCGACCTATTAAGGCAGAGCAAGGCAGAGCAACACAGAGGCTGCTGTAGACATATGTCCAATTTAGCATGAACAAACAAAAGTTTTCTTTTTACTTCAGATTGGGGATTTCCACTACCTGGAATGAAGAGATGATATAAATTTTTTTCAGTAAAAGAAAATATTACCGGAGAATTTCCATCACTTACTGTTATAACAGTATCTGTAAAAGTGATATGCACCTGCAAATTCAGGAATAAATTATTATTATTGTTATTATTATTATTATTGACATTATTAAACTAGTAAATCAGAAAGGGTACCACACATAAATCTCTCCAATATATCTGACAAGTCGGTTGGTCGTCCATCACAATCTATATGGCTTGTCAGTGTTATTTCCAAGCTTGGAACTATTGGATTGTAATGATTCGTCTGCGGATCACTCAGCTACTTACTTGTGGATGCTCGAACTCACGTAGATGATGAGTGTAGCAGTGATCACCTGTGCATATGCATCGACGTCTGTGTCCTCTACACTGATCTCACCACTACCAAGGTATACAAGACAGTCGTAGTGAAGTGCGTCAGTGGCACATTTGTGCACAACCCAACAAACATTCCGTGTTCAAGGAATGAGAGCCTCGTCAACTGGGATTTCACTCCCAGATCAGATCAGATCAGATCAGATCAGATCACACAAATAATTATTTTGCAAGAACCACTTGATTGCATTCTAATATACAGAGTTGTGAGGTAGTTTTGGAAACGAATGTGTGGACATGATGGATTGACATGGAATGAGCATAGATTAACCTATCTAGTGTGACTGGGAGATCCACATGCATCGATCCATGATTCGAGTGGAACACGGATGTGCATTGAACTCCATTTCATTCACTGTATAACAAAACACATTGAACCGGCATTAGTCGCACACACACAAAGATGTGTAGTTTGCAACATCATGTAATATCTAGACCACATTTACAGTTGAGATATGCCTGCTTAGAAATATAAACCGTTTCACTGTATTTTGTAAAAGTGCACACCACCAGTATGAACACTTGAATATGTAGGTCACTTGGTGTACAATGTGATTCAGTGTAGAATTCACAAGCAGTGGCAAATTGTGGAATTCTGAGTGACCTCATCTTCACAGTATCTGTCCACATTCTCACACCTAATTCTTCTTCATTCTCTTCTCTTCTCATCTCATCTCATCTCTTCTCATCTCAGTTGACGTGTTCTCACATAACATGTGCTTTCGTTTTCCAACTATCTCACCTGAACTAGGCCATGCACATGTTTAAATTGAAACATACATTAGGTGGACACCTTTTGTGATTCTATGCATGAGAATGTGAGTGTTTCGTGAGATGAATAGAATCGGTATCCCATGTAATATATACGAACATTAGGTGATTGGAATCATGGGTGAAAGATAAATTTGACAGGATGATATTGAGTCACAAAGTGAATGGCGCTGACAGACTCCCCTTCACTCAGCAAAACAAGATTACTTCACACTGGAAACATTTATCAACACCCACGCATTCAGTCAACTCTACCGCCTTCAATAATAATGCAAGTTTCGTGATCTGCATATATACAGACTAGGCTGGCTGAACGGTCTACTCAACTGTTCAAGGTGAAGTGAAGAGATTGCATTAGTCGACTGCCCCACGTCATGCTGCCAGTCATCACTCAGTACAAACACTCCAGCTCAATAATTGGCTTCCACCACAACTAATTGTGTATGTGAGTGTGAATGAATCAGAGTGGAATTATGTGTGTAGTAATGCGGTCGAACAGTGAAAGAAAGTGTTTACTGCGCTTGTTATTGAGAATAACACTGATGTGCATGGTGAAGATGAGGATGGAATTCGATGTGAGTGCTTTTCATCTCCATTATTTTGAAGATTTGAGATAAGCAGATGGAAATGATGTGGATTGATTTCTTTGCATTTTAGGAGATCGCAGATCAATGGATATGCTGCGTTTGGGTTGATGTGAGAATTGATTCAATGAAGATGTCCAGTAAAGTGCAATGCAGTGCATTTTAAGTCAAATCAGTCAACATCATGATCATGAAATTAATGAATAAAAAGGCAGGCATAAGTTTGGTGGTGGTGCTGATACTGGTGGTTGTTGTGGTTGTGGTTGTGGTTTTGGTTTTGGTTTTGGTTTATTCTGCCAGTACAAGAATCTGCAACTCACGCTAAGTGTTCGAAGGACAGAAATATGATGTACTTCTGTGCACTAAGTCCACTTCCATGTAACTTGACATTTTCCCTCTGATTTGCTATTAACTGGAGAGGTGGCGATTTGAAAACATTTAAAAAATATTCAAGAACACATGATACATTCAGAGGACATACTTAAAAGATTAAAACAAATTGAAAGTGGAAATTTCGGTTATCCGAAAATTCATGCAGGCCTTCGAGTCTTATACCGTCAAATCAATAGTCTCCATGAGTAGCGCTGATGAAAAAATGATGATTATCAAACACTGCCTGCCTGCCTGCACGAAAATGGTCACTCACAAAAGTCCATCGATCACTACTCCAGGATAGAAACGAAGAAAACGAAGAGAGTCAAGTGCAGTAAATTTGAGGTGGAGATCGTCTTTCTACACCTTGTCTTCAAATGTGATGGAATAGTCACACACACGAACCATGGAGTAAATTTTGCACTGGAAAAGACCAATCCAACCATCAAGACAGTCAGAGTGTACCAGTTAGACTGTTGTCTGAGACAAACCAAAGTGGATAATTCCAAACTCCACTCACCCATAGCTGTATCTATCAATCCACAAGTACATGACACACTCACACATACACAGAAAGAACAGGCACAAGAAATCCTCCTATTTGTGAACATGTGGTGAAGAATTTCAGTCTCAAATCTCCATAAACTTCAAATATCGCAATCACTCGGCATCTACTTGTTACTTATTGCATTGGACAATATGCTGACACATCAATATCTTACAGAGTGATCAACAAACAACTGAAACCCAACATTATGTGATTTACTGAAGCAGTTGCAACTATAATAGACTCAAACTTGATCCATGCTTTCAGAAACACGCTGTTTTCTATCTCACTTCATATTGGTGAGTTCAATCACCTAAATCCATAACTACAAAATTTCGTGACTTCATGAACCTCTGATTGTTTGATTTCATTTCATCTTTCAGTCTACATCGAGATCCGTTCTCACTAACTCGGTTACATTCATCAAGCGTCATGCAGAATGTCGGAAATCTGTCAAACTTCTGCTGCACAACCTGAATCATCATGCAACTCTTCACCAATCCTAGAATAACACTGTGTATCACCTACTCTCCTATGATTTCATTATTTCTCTCAATAACCTTCATTCTCACATTGCACAAATATTTAACCACTGAGCACTGGTAACAGCCTCATCATATCCAATCAATATCCGTCAACCTGAGTCTCAATTAACCTCCACCGAAATCAGACACATTCGGTCGATTTAAGAAAGAACGTTGCACACTTTCATACATATCATCATGAAAGCTACATAATATAGTTTGTATAGCAATAGAGGCGAAATCAACAAGTTTGCTCAAGAAAGCTGTATACTGTTAAGGTGCAGGTCTATGTCTGAGTACTAGTCGAAAGCTCTCATTATAAGTCACAATTATAGTATACAACACAGGATTCATGTGAACTGACATTCTGTCTCGAGGCGAAGTGAAACTATACTATTGGTTGAATATCCTAGACTGTGTATTCGACCATCGATTGTGACCAGTATAGTTTAATGCTAGTTGGCATGCAACGTTCGAATGAGATTTGTGTATACGTCCTTAGGCAAATGACAAGAGTTTACGGAAGTGTCTTGAAAACTGTGTCGTCAGTCAATGTATCACTGACTGCTTACAACAGAAACTTCTCAACTTTTCTACAGTATTCCAAGTACTCACATATAATTCAGAGTTAATTATTCAGGATTTTGTAGGAAATTGAGAAACAGCAATAAACGCTAATGCTACATTACAATCGAAAACAGTTTCATGCAAATTGAAAATGCCTGTTGAAGGAAAGAAACGCTGTGCGCCATAATAACTTCGATGTGAACACAGAGTGAATCAACTGAGTATTCACTGGAGACATATTGAGACAAACACACACCGACAACAATTTCGAACATCTACACAGCTGTCGTCAATCAGTCATTCAGTCGCACACTATGTAACATGATCATTGATATCGTCTCACTCGCAATCACAGTTGATTGAGCATCGAACGAGATGAGGAGTTATCGAAAGTGGAGTGTGGCATTAGTTGAAATATCGTGCTGTGTAGTCGTGGTGCGCACATGGGATGGCAGATGAAAGCTCGAAATCGACACACGGCATGAACAATTCGATGGTTAGATATAAAGAATTCAGGAGTGAATGCCTCTTCAGTTTATCACGAGAAAGTCGTTTCAAGTATACTGCGAAGTTGTTGACGAGTCAAGTAAGTAAGTAATTAGGCAAGCAGGCATTGTGCTAAATTACTTCAGTGAGACAAATGCAATCAATTCGAAAGTGATATATGTCGGAGGTGTGAATGAGACTAATAGTGCAACTGCAACCACATATCCTACTGCACCAACACACTGTCTATCACCACTACACATCATATCACATCACATCACCTATGCATCATCTCGAATTACAAACAGGCTTCATCTCGTCAACTAGACATCCTGGGCATGATGGAGACTGTTCGAAGAGGAGAGGTGCAACCAGCAACCAGCAACCAGCAAACACCTAACTCCATCACTTCGACTACAACACTACACACTGACTGGTGTTCAACAGTAAGAAGACACGATTGTATTTCACAGGAATTTATTTCATGATGCAGATAATGCTAATGACGACTGAAGAGAATTGAAGTGAACTCAACTGCACTGCACCGCACTGCACTGCAATACACTTTACTGGACATCTTCATTGAATCAATTCTCACATCAACCCAAACGCAGCATCTCCAATGATCTGCGATCACCTAAAATGCAAAGAAATCAATCCACATCATTTCCATCTGCTTATCTCAAATCTTCAAAATACTGTAGATGAGAAGCACTCACGTTGAAGTTCATCCTCAGTCTCGCCACCAATCACATGAATTATTGTCATGCACATCAGCGTCACTGTCAGCAAGATGTGTAGTAAACGCTTTCTGTAACTGTTTGCCACCATTGCTACCAACATAATTCCTCTCTGATTCATCCTCACTTATATACTCAATTAATCGTGGTGTGGGCCAATTATTAAGCTAGACTATTTGTAGGGAGTGATGATTGGCAGAATGATATAGACCGATTGACCAATGCAATCTCTTCATTTCACCTTGAGTGGACATTAGGTGTTCCACTGTATTTTGTAAAAGTACACACCAGGTCTACACCATTTTGAGCATCAACACCTGATAATCTATGTCACATGGTGTGGCACATCATTCTATGCAGATATCACATGCAGTGTTCAAGTGTGCAATCTTGAGTGACCTTATCTTCACTGGATCCATGCAGATTTTCACACAGTATTCTGGTTGGTTGTCTTCTCACCTCAGCTAACTTGTGATTTCTAGCAGTCTCACCTGCTAGTACAGCTATGTAGTACATTGTGTGTGATCACAGAAATGTTGATTTGTGTGCATGGCAATGATACAGTTTGTTGTTATAGTGTATGGGAAGATCGATAAAATCTTCATAAGTAGTTGTGAATACCTGAAGAGATAATGAAATTTGTACACCGATTGCAACCACAGGTAACATGTATATATGAGAGTGTAGGTGAAGATATGGAGAGGAGACTAGGTAGGATGTGATATCTGATGAATATCCATTTGCTGGATATCAGTGAGCGACTCGAACAGAGACAATAAGCTTTCGGTAGACGAGATTGTAGTGTATTACGCATGTTGCTTAAGGATCAGTGGATGTACTGTCGAGTGAAAGGAACTCAACCTGTTAGGTGTAAGATGGAGAGGTGTTCAGGTTGCAACAGCATATGCATGCTCAGAGATTTCATAAATGCATGTCAGGTGAGTTGTAGTCTCATGATAGTCGAATCGATATCTGCTACTCTGCATCTTGTCACAATCACACATCTACAGATACTGGTCGTAGTGCTTTCAAAATTCTCTCAGATTTCTTCTTTACACAGAGTCGAATTGAGTCAATGAGTGAAAATGGCTGACACACTTCCGTTCACGCAAGAGAATATTATCCCATCACAGTGCAGACAATTATCAGCATTCGTGAATTCAGTCAACTCGCTCATCATTAATTAAAAAGACTGTCTCGTTGATGTGAAGTACTCACATTAGGATACCATTCATCACTCACTACCAACACATTTACTTAATAATGACTGAACTATTAGATCTCTGGATTTCCTAGATGTAGTGTTGTCTCGATTTTATTCTGACTCACAACAGTTCATTCTCGTTGCGATTATATATCCAGTCATCTAGATGCACTCAGTCTGCCTGAACATGATGGTCGAGTGATGTAATGAAGGAGAATGTGTTGTTATAGTAGGTAGGATATATGGTTGCAGTTGTATTTCTTACAGGCATCACTTTCAAACTGATTTCATTTATCATATTGTATTTTCCTCTTCTTGGTTTCTTGAGTTATAACACACCTTTTCGCTCGTAATAATTTGACTTTCTAATTCACATCCTTCTAGCTGTGAATCAATGTCGGGGATGATATCCGCC
Source organism: Heterobilharzia americana (assembly GCA_944470555.2). Lineage (NCBI taxonomy): Eukaryota > Metazoa > Platyhelminthes > Trematoda > Strigeidida > Schistosomatidae > Heterobilharzia > Heterobilharzia americana. The sequence goes on along the minus strand of CALYCZ020000097.1, from coordinate 21,353 downwards.
TTCAGTTCTCTTCTTGTTGACAATGAATTCCATTCCTGTGCTCAGTACTGTTTATTCATTCTGCTTACGGGAACTTTGTCTGAAATATTCGCAGTGCAACTAACTCACTTTTGTCGTATGTAAATCATTTTTCATTATACTTTCCATAAGTTTATAGTTTCAGTTTGTTTTTATTTAGTTTGCTCACACACACCATTCACTGCCTTCCTTGTCCAACTTCTAGTATGACGTGCAAATATTTTCTCTCATCTATTTTACTTCATTCATTTCCTTTCTCATCGAAAATAGTCTGTGGATGATTCCATGCAAGTTTTCCAGCATACATATTCTTGATGAACTAGTAACAGCTCTGCGTGTAGATATAGGTGGTCTAAGTTTCATGTAGACTGCAGATATTTGATGTTTTAGAAATCTGATATTGAAAAAGATACTCCAGTGCATAAATGTGTCAGCTTGTTGACTGTTCGAATAACCTCCAATATCCGGACAGCATTCTGTACTCAGACTATGAAAGAGACATCTGAAGTGATCGGATGAATGAAACAAACTGTTGGAAAGTCTTAATAGTATGAGATCAAGCCTAATATGTCTGGAATATGTGGGATTACACAACCATAGAAACAAGGGTATCTGATGGGGATGATAGTAGATATCAGACATACACCGACCGACATGTTATGAGGATTTCTGGCTAACCAACTACAGTCAACACGAGACACTGCTGAAACGAGAATAGTAGACTCATTCGATCCAGTGGAAAGACTTGAGAAGTCTGAAATTGGTGAAGAAGAGGGGCTAGCCGCTTCCCATATAAACAACTCATGTAGGAGAATTCAGACACTGGAGACAAGATTGCAATCGGATGGTTGTCTGTGGGAGGTATATTGGAAGGAGTAGAATGCCGTTTAACAACAAGGTACTTCACATTTTGAAGAAAGTTACGCAAACGAAGTGAAGGAATAGCTGTGAAGTCACCCATCTCACTAACAATAGCTCACACATTCATGCAGTTTTGGGAGGAAAACATCCTAAACTGATACACCTCCTCAATCGAGATTTGATGCAGCTATCCGATGACACACTGAGCATAACAAAGGAGAAGCACACTGAACGTTTTCATGCACTCACACACATATCAACAATCATGCAGTCTCAATTGAGTTGACTGTGGAAATGGAGAACGAATTAGTCTACAGAATCAAATGAACGACAGATTGTAGTTTACAGACCATTATCTACAGAGAAGCTGCACAGTCAGCAAGATTTCTGGATTAGCACTCAGAGCATGCTGTCAGTGTATAAAGAGGATTGATACAGAGTGTTGTAGATGGAATATGTAGGTTGACAACATGCCCCAAAGATCGGTGAACAACATTTTATTGAAGGCGTCATTAAAAAATTACTATCACCTACTGATTGTAGAAGACTATGAGAAGCGAACCGGAGAGAGATGCAGAGAGAGTGAGAGGGAGAGAGAGAAGTGGAAATGAGACGTGGGAATAAGAAAACGGAAAGTGATGGGAAGGATGAGTACACAAAGTCTGTAATACTGCCTGCCTTATAGACAAGACACGTGTGAGACAATGCAGCAAAGAAATCTAGGGAGAGTAGTTGTTCGAACCACATCTGACAAAATGAAGCTCATGAAAAGTAAACCGAGCGAAGTGAAATATCCAATGAGGAAGTAGGATAGAAACAATATCATGCATACAATAACTTGTTTCAACTGTCCAGTTGACGATGTAAGGGAAAGGTGGATGTCACTGAAAATCAGACTGAATGCACATCGAGGATGAACTACAGGGCAACCAGCACACACGGAGAAATACAGGAATATAAAATTCAGAGATTACCTCACCGATGACCACGTATGTCTCGGTTGGAAACCATAATATTCATTGATACAATGTTGTCATGAACAGATGGGAAGGGTTGTTCTTGACTACTCAATCCATGTTCATACGATTTACACATAACAGAGGCTACAGAGGTGACTCAGCACAACCGTCAACTACATGGAACATGGTATTGCTACTCGTACTATGTGAGCAGATATTTCCAACTATTGGTGTGATCACCCACAACATTGTCTGTTGTGGGTGCATCAGTCGTGGTCTGCAAAACACTTCAGACAAATCCCTCACTCCGACACTATCCTCCTACACACTAGAAGTGGACAACAGGTGGCGTTGTACTAAAAACCACCTCCTTGTCTCCAACACGCCTTTCACTGAATGTCAGTGAATAGGAGGTGGCAAGTCAGACCTAGGTGATTATGTGCTTTCGCCAGCCAAGTGGAAGATATGAGTTCACGGCCTCTCTCATATCATGATTTCTTATATGACAGTAAACACAGTGTATAGACTGTACACTGTCATATTCACCCTCGTTGTACCACTACAGAATACGTTTACTACACTTCTTGCTGACAGTGACGCTGATGTGCATGACAATAATTCATGTGATTGGTGGCGAGACTGAGGATGAACTTCAACGTGAGTGCTTCTCATCTACAGTATTTTGAAGATTTGAGATAAGCAGATGGAAATGATGTGGATTGATTTCTTTGCATTTTAGGTGATCGCAGATCATTGGAGATGCTGCGTTTGGGTTGATGTGAGAATTGATTCAATGAAGATGTCCAGTAAAGTGTATTGCAGTGCAGTGCGGTGCAGTGCAGTTGAGTTCACTTCAATTCTCTTCAGTCGTCATTAGCATTATCTGCATCATGAAATAAATTCCTGTGAAATACAATCGTGTCTTCTTACTGTTGAACACCAGTCAGTGTGTAGTGTTGTAGTCGAAGTGATGGAGTTAGGTGTTTGCTGGTTGCTGGTTGCTGGTTGCACCTCTCCTCTTCGAACAGTCTCCATCATGCCCAGGATGTCTAGTTGACGAGATGAAGCCTGTTTGTAATTCGAGATGATGCATAGGTGATGTGATGTGATATGATGTGTAGTGGTGATAGACAGTGTGTTGGTGCAGTAGGATATGTGGTTGCAGTTGCACTATTAGTCTCATTCACACCTCCGACATATATCACTTTCGAATTGATTGCATTTGTCTCACTGAAGTAATTTTCAATTCACCTGTTGTAAGCCTGTATGAAGAGGGAGGTTTTGATTTATGATTATCATGACTACCCTGTGAAACTAATCGCAACACTGTGTGAACTTTATAACACAGAATATGTATCAAAAACGAAGTCGATGAAGGCGAAGGTAAACATGTGGACACTGAATATACACCACATTTTTGAACCTGGTTGATAAGGTTGCCTAGAAACCAATGGAAATGAAAAGATATAGCATAGAAGTGCTATGTATCTGTGAAAGAAGATGGAATGGCAGTGGAATGGAAATAGACTCTTCAAAGTGCCAACTGGGAGTCAATAATCTACTCCGATATTTTCATCTGGACGTCAACCACGAGCACATTGAGTTTTGGAGTGTCTATCTTGATGTCGACGAGAGCATCAAAGGCTCTCATGCAGTGGGAAACAATCTCCTCCTCCAGGATGATGACAGCAGAATCCAAATCAAAAGGAAAGAAATTCTCAGTCATACAATGCCATTCAGAGAAGAAGAATGAATTCTGTGGACAACTGCAATCAGTACTAGACAAGACTCCAGATGGTGACATCAAAATTCTAATGGGTGGAGTGACAATGCCAAATGACAAATGCCAAAAGCCAAATTCAGAGCAGACAACACACGAAGCAAACCAATCATGTGTCGACAAGTGCTCAGTGAAATGAATGAGAAGGGAGAACTGTTTGCAGATTCCTGCTGATTCAACGGTTTGGTGATTGGAGGCTAGGCAGTGTGTACAAACACAAGGACATTCACAAGGCGACATGGATTTCACCATTCATAAGATGGACACACTACACTAAAAATCAGGTCGACTTCATCTCAATGTGACGAGGGTGGAGACGCAGCCAGCCTACTCGACACAAGATCAAGGAGATGAGCAGGTGTAGGTTCACACAAGTATCTAGTGCAAGAAATCTACTTCCATAATCAAGTTGAAAGCATTGAAAGAATCTGGTGATAGACCACAGTTGAAGTTTAACATCCATCCAGAACAGAGAGTGAACTGATGGACGAAACTACGAAACAACATCTTCCCATCGTCAGTCATGAGGAAAAGTGAAAGACACTAAGCATGATTTGTGGAGAAACCTGTGTGGAAGAAGACTGGAACCTTTTGAAGGAGACGTGGAAGGAAACCTGCATAACCGTGCTAGGAAGGAAGAGGAAACAAGAAGAGGAATTGATCTCGACGGATACATGAGAGCTGACAGAGGAGGAGAAGGAGAAGGAGAAGGAGGAGAGGAAGATAATGGAGCAGAAGATGAACCAGTGCAGAGCAGTGCAGTGCAGGGATGAACAAGGGAAAGAGAAAGAGAAAGTACAACCTATACAACACTAGACTGGACAAAGATGAGAAGAGGAGTGTGAGAAAAGACAAAAGACGCCTCGAGAAATACCACCACAAGCCCAACCACACAACTAGCAGTGAACACTGGCCCTCCAACCAAAGCAGAAGTCCTCAACACCACACCATACACTTGCTGAAAGCAGGGAAACCTGCACGACCACATGGAATTCCTCCAGAAACACTGACAACAGACATCGATACAACAGCAGACATGCTCACACCACTATTACATACGATTTGCAAGGGGGGAGGAAGGTAAGACACCCACCGATTGGAAGAAGGGATACCTTACCAAAGTCACAAAGAAGGGAGACCTAAGTTGTTGGGAGAAGTAGGAGTGGCGTGGAATCATGCTCCACCCGTGTCCACCTCAATTAAGATGCTGAGCTGTATCATCCTAGAGAGACTGAAAAATACCCTGGATTCAAATCTACCACCGGAACAGACTGACTGGATTCAGGAAACACAAATGATGTACGAATCAAATTGCAGTGCAACGCAGCTCAACGCTAAGCTACGCATAATCATAGAACACAGCATAGAATGACAGTCAACTCAACTCAACTCAACTCAATCTCAACTTCATCAACTTTGAGAAGGCCTTCGATAGCGTCAACCGAGAGGTAATTTGGCAGGCAGCTGCTTCGACACCTACAGTACCAGTGCTACAAATCCTTATCAACCTCATTCAACACCATCTATATGCTATATGATGTGGCTACATACCAAGTGATTCACAATGGAAAGGTCAGTCACGCCTTCGAAGTGAAGACAGGTTGACGGGTAAGACAAGGTTGCCTGCCGCCTACTTACCATCACCCATCATATTCCTGATTGTGGTCAAATCGACTCAACTGGATTATGAAAGAAACTGTGAGGAGCTGTGAGAAGGTGTGGATACACTGTTTGACAGATGAAAAGACACAGACCCTAGAAGATTTGTATTTCGCCCATGATGATTCATGTGTAATGTATTAGGTGGCATAAACTCGAAGATGTAGAGGCGGAAACCAAGAAGTTGGTAGAAGAGGTGAAGCAGGGCAGCGAAGATGTGACTTCCTCTAGTTGAATATAGAGATGATGAAGATATTCGGTCAACCAACCAACCAATAAACCAACAACGACAACAACAATAAGGACTAATCAACATCGACGGGGGAAATGTAAATGCAGATATCTCCATCACCTATGTAACTAGCCAGCTACATACCTACCTACCTAGCTGCCTACCTACATAAATACATACATACACACATACCTACCTCAATAATTGGCGAAATTGAAAGCCAGCTGAGTATGTAATGCCTGCCACCACTCACATGACGAATTCAAACCAGATATTCTCGACTCACAACACATGTGGATACACAATTTCAGCGAAATATCACTCAGTAGATTTACGCGTTGTTGACAGATTTCAGTTCAGTTCAGTTCAGTTCTGCTATGTTCAGTTCAGTTCAGTGAACCATCAAGGATTTCACGAAGCATGTGTTCTTGTGGACTTTCCTGTGAATGACATTGTCGAGTGATCTGGTCTCATGGTATGAGGAGAAATTCACCTGAAATCTTGCCGAATCGATACGCTGGAGTGAAACGGCGTGTTGATTGATAGTAGTAGTTGCGATTGAATTGTTTTGAATGAGGATATTTGGAACAAGTATGTATTGCATGTCGTCGAGTACTGTGTGATAATTTCAAGTGCAGAATGTGCAGAAATATTCAATCCGTAACTGGTCGTCTTTACTGCATGTATGTTTATGAATGGTGACAGTCACGTTCTTTTTGTGTTCTACATGAAACACCTGATATTATGTGTAGTGTGCATTTAATCTGAGGAGAGTATTTCACACCTTGAGTGGTATGTGGAGTTGTGGTGACTGAACGCTATCGCGATAATCCAATGTCAACAGACATAAGCCATCATTGTCAATAACAAATGCTTGCTTACCATATGTGTTCGGTGGCTGTATTGAAACAATCTTATAAAACAACCTAATGTGGTTCATCGAATGTGAATGCCTTTTAATTCATGTTGTAAAAGTGGAGTGATCCACTGACTCAGCTTAATACCACAACTTTCATACGGTCAGAAATGTGATAATATACTTGATTACGAAGACGTGTTCAAGGTGATTTTGTAGGCGTAGTACATGTGTAGCATTTGTTGGATGATGGTCGAGAGCATCTAATCTACATAAGTGATTTAGTTAGGGCTGAGTGAACCTTCGAATCGGAAAACTGTTCATTTGGTCAGAAACATTCATTTCACTGACATCATCATATCGCATATGAGTGAGAGCCTCATCAACTGGGATTTCACTCCCAGATCAGATCAGATCAGATCAGGTGTACATTGGTGTACAATGTGATTCAGTGTAGAATTCACAAGCAGTGGCAAATTGTGGAATTCTGAGTGACCTCATCTTCACAGTATCTGTCCACATTCTCACACCTAATTCTTCTTCATTCTCTTCTCTTCTCATCTCATCTCATCTCTTCTCATCTCAGTTGACGTGTTCTCACATAACATGTGCTTTCGTTTTCCAACTATCTCACCTGAACTAGGCCATGCACATGTTTAAATTGAAACATACATTAGGTGGACACCTTTTGTGATTCTATGCATGAGAATGTGAGTGTTTCGTGAGATGAATAGAATCGGTATCCCATGTAATATATACGAACATTAGGTGATTGGAATCATGGGTGAAAGATAAATTTGACAGGATGATATTGAGTCACAAAGTGAATGGCGCTGACAGACTCCCCTTCACTCAGCAAAACAAGATTACTTCACACTGGAAACATTTATCAACACCCACGCATTCAGTCAACTCTACCGCCTTCAATAATAATGCAAGTTTCGTGATCTGCATATATACAGACTAGGCTGGCTGAACGATCTACTCAACTGTTCAAGGTGAAGTGAAGAGATTGCATTAGTCGACTGCCCCACGTCATGCTGCCAGTCATCACTCAGTACAAACACTCCAGCTCAATAATTGGCTTCCACCACAACTAATTGTGTATGTGAGTGTGAATGAATCAGAGTGGAATTATGTGTGTAGTAATGCGGTCGAACAGTGAAAGAAAGTGTTTACTGCGCTTGTTATTGAGAATAACACTGATGTGCATGGTGAAGATGAGGATGGAATTCGATGTGAGTGCTTTTCATCTCCATTATTTTGAAGATTTGAGATAAGCAGATGGAAATGATGTGGATTGATTTCTTTGCATTTTAGGAGATCGCAGATCAATGGATATGCTGCGTTTGGGTTGATGTGAGAATTGATTCAATGAAGATGTCCAGTAAAGTGCAATGCAGTGCATTTTAAGTCAAATCAGTCAACATCAGGAGTATGAAATAAATGCTTGCCAAGGACAACCCTGCTAACCACCAGTTTATGTGAGTGCTAGTCAAAATTATCTTGTTAGCGGTTTGCTAGCTGCACCATTTTCACAGTCACTTATCCTTTTCAAATACTCCTCATCATTCGCATGATATCCAGATGAAGTGATTTTAGCTGAATATGTTGGTTGGGTGGCGTCATGATGGATATTGTGTTGGTGGTGTAGTGTGATATGTGGTTGGAGTTGCAGTCGCCTTTCTGACAGATATCACTTCCGAATTGATTTCGTTTGTTTTGCTGAAGTAGGTTCGTAGAATGTTTGCGTGACTCGTGAACAGTTGAATGCTCTCTTCGCAGTACAACTGAAACGAATGCCTGATAACAAGCTGAAGAAGTATTTTGTCCTGAATTCGAGAGATGCAATCACCAAACTATTCAAGTTATGTGTGGATTGCCGGTGTTCTTCTGCAGTCCACTTTGCATATCATGTGTACAGTACAGAGGCGATTGACAGATTTCATGTTTATGGCATCTGTCTATAGAGGAGAATTTTTAGTGAGAGAGTAGTGCATGTGAAGTAACATCTCTGAATAAATCGGTCGTGGTACACAGTGTTGTATCAATTGCAGCAGACTGCTGAATGGCAGTGCTAATTTCGTTTCGACCGTGTAAGTGACTCAAAATTATTCGAATCATACTGTGTGGATTTCTTTGCCCTTGATATACACTGAGGTGGAAATTAATTTTGCGTAAACATTTTATTCATTTCTGAGATACCTTTTCCAGTCGTCCTCTTCCCATCCAGTCAGTAGTCTTAAGCCTTTGTATGGGAAACTGCTATGAAGCTTTTCCATTCCAGGACAAAATCCATGTTGAATATCAACTTTCCTCTTTGTCGAAGCTGTCAGTTAGGTATTTCAATGTTGGCTCTTTTGCAATTGATATTGTGCTACGATTCTTTCTGTCTAGTGTTCAGAGATTTCATGTTTCTATTTTTGACGTTATATGCATTGGAAGTTTGTCGGCATGATACGAATGGTAAGAGAAGTCCTTCAATCGTTAAAAGTTTGTCCAACTTCTGTGACATATTGGCTATGCTCAAAACTGCATTCTGGAAATCGATTGCCCTAAGGAAGACTAGCGAGCAATACTTCTCTCTGGTCAGAGTGATTTTTATCTGCCCACCTCAACCACTGTTGGGTAGCTTGTCATTCGTGTTTCTCTCTTCAGTATGGCCACCCTGCTCATCTGTTTACCACATGACTGTCATCACAACTGGCCACATATAAAATACATCGCGTTCAAAAGAAACTTGGGCAGTTCACGAACCAACATTATGTAGATGAATGATACATTCACACTCTTTCCCATTTCAGCTGATGAATTCATATTTGTACAGATGGTTTCCCGCTTTACATCGATGTTTCGCACCTGTCAGTAAGAATTCTAACCATGGTCAACTGTTAAGTCTTTGGCTGCAACTAAGCACAGTCTTCACTAATCGTCTGTGAAGACTTCCAACTAGAGATATAATACTTAACCAGTGATTTGGCATTCAACGTGGCGAAGCTGTCCAATTTCCATTCCACTCAAGAGGACAATCAAAACGGTTGTACTTCTCAAGAGACCAGATAATGCTGGGTAACGGGAATAAGAACAAGTAGTCTCATCGACTTTAAAGTAGTTTGTTCATATCTGACTTACACTGATGGCAGTCATAAAGGTACCGAAACGGGCTGTAGTCAGTATGATGCACTTCCAGAAGATAAGAATCCACTTTCTGGAAATCACTTGTATAGCAGAGCTCCAAATCAAATTTGTAATCACCCACAAATATGTTAAATCCGAAGAGTAGTTTCAAACAACTAACTCTGATGTGAATCATGTACAAACTGAATTATTTCATGAGCCTATACATGTGATAACGGCCTTCATAATCCATCTGTTTTACGTTCACAGATCAGTCGAACAAGACAACCTCAGACAGTTGATAAAGTTAGAGTTCATTCACTCCATTGAACATTCATTGTATTCAAGCTATATTGAGTCAAGTCTTCATAATATGCAACTGATTGTACACAGTAGTGTAACATGTCTGGTAACCTGGAAATCGAACTCATATCTAATAATTCCTGAATGATTGGAAGCAGGTTTCTGTGCAACAGCGTTTTTCGTCATAACCTAATCAGAAATATTACAGTTTGTTGGTCGTGAATAACCATTCATATTAGACGCTCACAGCCCGGTCAAATAACACAGTCTACCAGTCTATCATGCAGGCAATTACTCACAATGCTGAGAAATCATGGGGACGTCAAATATTCGGAGGTTAGGAGGTGCAAAACTATGCAGATTTGGCCAGCACAACCACTTATTTACGAAATCACATTTCCTCTAATCAACGAGAATGGAGAATAGAGAGCCATCCATCTAGGCTGCCTGCCTGTCTGTAAGATGACGATATGTTGGAATATGTTGACTCGATCACAGCTGTGAAAGTTATTCAGGCCAAAATCCTTATTACTTGGGTTCCTTGGTCGTAATGATAATGGGATCAGTTTCGTGGTTCAACACATTCACCTGACTCGAAACGCGAATATCCTAATATTGAAATAATTGTATAGCCTAGTAATGCATTGTGAAAAGTTAATCGTACTGAATTCTTTCCACATTGAGGGCTTCATTCACATGAAGTCAGCTTTCAGCCAGTAATCTATCGATTATCCTTAAGACACTCCAAATACTAAAACTAGCTTATCGCTTTCATCAACTACAATCTGTATTTTATCTAATTTCAAAGCTGTTCATGAACAGCTTTCTTGAGGAGAACTTGGAAATAAAAGTATGATATTGTCTGCCTGGCTTCCAATGTATTTTCTTGTGAATGAATAAATGTATAGGGAAGACATTATTGAATCAGGACACTCACAACATGCCGTTTCTGAGTAATATCACTGTCCACATATATGACAGGAATCCAATCAACCCTTAGACACTCAAACTCCTACACTAGACAATCTTTTCTCATGTTGAACTAACGGAAGATGAGATGCACCGCCTCGCCATTTTTTTAATCATATCTGCTGCAGAGGTAGGTGAAAGTGAAGTGACACTGTTTGTGGAGAATGAGTTGTCCAGAAATCAGTTTAGTATTGTGACACATGTTTTGATAACTCTCAATGAAATGATTAAATGGACAACCTGTATTTGAACGATATAATGAATACGGAAGAGATTATGATTGTCTGACGGTGGTGGTTTTTCTGTGGTGCTCTCATGACGGATGTGAACAAGATAATCTCAAACATAGATGAATCAGCGAGATCTCTGACTGATGGTAAATAGAGGGAGATGGTTGGAGTTAAAGGAGAGATGGCTGGAGGCATTGGAGGAAACGTAGGAAAATGACAAGAGTTTACGGAAGTGTCTTGAAAACTGTGTCGTCAGTCAATGTATCACTGACTGCTTACAACAGAAACTTCTCAACTTTTCTACAGTATTCCAAGTACTCACATATAATTCAGAGTTAATTATTCAGGATTTTGTAGGAAATTGAGAAACAGCAATAAACGCTAATGCTACATTACAATCGAAAACAGTTTCATGCAAATTGAAAATGCCTGTTGAAGGAAAGAAACGCTGTGCGCCATAATAACTTCGATGTGAACACAGAGTGAATCAACTGAGTATTCACTGGAGACATATTGAGACAAACACACACACCGACAACAATTTCGAACATCTACACAGCTGTCGTCAATCAGTCATTCAGTCGCACACTATGTAACATGATCATTGATATCGTCTCACTCGCAATCACAGTTGATTGAGCATCGAACGAGATGAGGAGTTATCGAAAGTGGAGTGTGGCATTAGTTGAAATATCGTGCTGTGTAGTCGTGGTGCGCACATGGGATGGCAGATGAAAGCTCGAAATCGACACACGGCATGAGCAATTCGATGGTTAGATATAAAGAATTCAGGAGTGAATGCCTCTTCAGTTTATCACGAGAAAGTCGTTTCAAGTATACTGTGAAGAGGTCATTCAGTCAGTTGTTGACGAGTCAAGTAAGTGTGTAAGTGAGTAAGTAAGTAAGCAGGCAAGCAAGAAAGCATTGTGCTAAATTACTTCAGTGAGACAAATGCAATCAATTCGAAAGTGATATATGTCGGAGGTGTGAATGAGACTAATAGTGCAACTGCAACCACATATCCTACTGCACCAACACACTGTCTATCACCACTACACATCATATCACATCACATCACCTATGCATCATCTCGAATTACAAACAGGCTTCATCTCGTCAACTAGACATCCTGGGCATGATGGAGACTGTTCGAAGAGGAGAGGTGCAACCAGCAACCAGCAAACACCTAACTCCATCACTTCGACTACAACACTACACACTGACTGGTGTTCAACAGTAAGAAGACACGATTGTATTTCACAGGAATTTATTTCATGATGCAGATAATGCTAATGACGACTGAAGAGAATTGAAGTGAACTCAACTGCACTGCACCGCACTGCACTGCAATACACTTTACTGGACATCTTCATTGAATCAATTCTCACATCAACCCAAACGCAGCATCTCCAATGATCTGCGATCACCTAAAATGCAAAGAAATCAATCCACATCATTTCCATCTGCTTATCTCAAATCTTCAAAATACTGTAGATGAGAAGCACTCACGTTGAAGTTCATCCTCAGTCTCGCCACCAATCACATGAATTATTGTCATGCACATCAGCGTCACTGTCAGGAAGAAGTGCAATCATCATCATCATCATCATCATCATCATCATCATCATCATTATCGACATAGGACCAGGCATTACTGCGTAACGGTCCGAGTTGCCACACCTCATGTCAGTTCATCAAGTAAAAAGGTAGTGAGGTGAAGGATGAAGATAAGTGAATGCAGTCAAAAGAAATATAAAGTACGAGAAGAAAGGAAAGAGGAGTGACAAAATAGTGAGATTCGGTATAGCGTTGTTAAGATGAGGATAATGTGTGTATACATCTGCGCCACTGACTTCGGTTCTGAGCCATATCACCTAGGGTCTCCAACCACTGGTTCCTCTTGTCCCGTGGACCCCAACCACCTAGTCTGCATCGTCCTACATGGCTTAAACCAACAGTCAGACACTTTTAGTCTGGCCACCTCGGGCCTTTTTCCAGCCTGAACCCACCTCAGCCAACATTGTGTGACGAGGCAATCGGTGACTAGGCATACGTAGTACGTGTCCCAACCATCTCAGTCGATGAAGGTTCACAACCTCGTCGACTGACTTACCTCTTCTCCCTAAAACTCTACACCTAACTTCTGCATTACTCACATGGTGACACCACGGAATACGTCCTATACTACGAAGGCAACGGTGGTCAAATACCTGAACCCTTTTCATGTCTTCCACTTTCAATGGCCATGTTTCACAGCCATACAGTAGAACAGAGCGGACTGCTGTGCAGTACACGCGACCCTTAATAGACAAACGAATATCACGGCGGCGCCATAGGTGGCGCAAATTGGCAAAAGCCAATCGAGCCTTTTGTATCCGTGCAGAAATCTCATCGGCAACTAACCCACCGGGTTGATCCTACTTCCCAGGTAAGTGAAGTGGTCAACACACTCAACCACTTCACTCTCTATTGTTAACCGCGGTACCGCTGAAGACCAGTCCTGGAGCAAAAATTTGCATTTGGGTGGTGAAAATCGCATCCCAAACATTCTCAAATTCCCACTCAAAGTGTTCAGAAGACTCTGCATCTTGTCAGCGTCTTCACCTAACAGGACTATGTCATCTGCATATTCTAGATCTAAGGAAAATTCACCTGTGATCGGGTCAACGTCTTTGTAATTAGGTGACGAGAGGGAAACCTCCATAAGAATATCTATGATAAAATTAAATAAGAATGGGGATAGTGGGCATCCTTGACGGACACCACTTGATGAGTATAGCTCCCTGGACAACTCACCATAGGCTCTAACATGCCCACAAGTGTTCGAGTAGAGAGCTTTCAATAAGGTGATGTACTTACTAGGCACGCCTTTCAGTGACAGACACTGCCATAAGACTTCTCGATCAACGGAGTCAAATGCCGCCTTCAGGTCGAGAAATACAGCTATTGTCGGGCGTCTGTAAGCATGCCTATGTTCCAGGACCTGGCGCAGTGTGAATATTTGGTCGATACATCCACGGCCAGGTCTAAAGCCTGCCTGGTTTTCTCGGGCTTGCTGTTCCCGAGCTCCACTCAGGCGTCGGAGAATTATAGAACTTAGGATCTTAGACACTATGTTTGTCAGGCTGATTCCTCTGTGGTTATCACAAGAGGACTTCTCGCCTTTCTTGAAGACTGGGATGATGAGTGACTTAGACCAGTCGGAGGGGATCGTATTTGATTCCCATATACTGGCTAACACTTCCGTTAGCCTGACTAAGAGAACTCTACCACCATTCTTGTATACCTCAGCAGGTAGTCCGTCTGGTCCTGCTGCCCTTCCCCGTTTCAGGCTACCTACCGCTTTCTCAACTTCTTCTAGTGTTGGGGGACCTGTCTCTATGTCCCATTCAGGGTCCGACTGGATAGCGGGCAGCGCAATGGTGGCTGGAGGCCAGTTAAACTGTTCCTCAAAGTGTTCTGCCCATCGTCCCAGTCGCCTTCCCTGCGAGTGAATCGCCGATCCGTCCTTCTCCGCTATAACCTCACTAACTGTTGTTGACCATTTCCCCCCAGTCTCCTTAATAAGTCTAAATAACTGTCTACTGTTACCGATCGCCGCTGCCTTTTCCATCTCTTTAGCCTTTGCTGCCCACCACTGTTCACGATCGTTGCGCAGACTTTTCGTCAGTTTATTTTTAAGTTGCGCTCGCTCTTCATTGTACTCAGAGCCTGCAGGGATGCATTCACGTGCATCCATTAGTTTGGAAGAAGCTGCTGATATCCACTGGCTCTTTTTAGCCATTATCTTGGAGTCGGCTACAGTCTCCAGTGCTGCTTTTACAGTAGACTGAAGATGGCACCAAGCTTCTTCTGGATGAGTGACAGTCTTTTGTTCCGATAACTGCCTAGCCAACTTCTCACTGAACACGGCTTTGGTGTTTTCGTTGTCCAGCAGAACTCGTAGTGGTTTTGTTGCCAAATTTTTTCTACGTCCATTGAGACGCAGGCATATACGTGCTCGGACCAACGCATGATCGCTGTCCAAACACGTACTCCAGAAGGAGCGGCAGTCTTCCACCGATCCTCTCCAGCGATGACTAATAGCAATGTGGTCTATCTGTGTCCATCGCTGAGTCGAGCTCGGTGGACGCCAGGTCAGACAGTGCCTTTCTTTATGTCTGAAATTTGTGCTGGCTAAAAATAGGCGGTTATCTGAGCATAGTTGTAATAGGCGATCACCGTTATCTGTACGTTCAGCTGGGATTCCGAAAGTGCCACCTAAGTGCCTTTCTGCCTCACTCAGTCTACCCACCTGTGCGTTGAGGTCACCTGCAACAACCACTACGTCCGAACGTTTGGCTTTCGAGAGGAGGTTAGACAGTTTATGGTAGAACTCGTCCTTCACTTCATCCGAACTACAGTCAGTGGGTGCGTAAGCAGAGATTACAAAGAGACAACGGCGAGTCTCACTATTCCTTTTAGTTCTCACTGTGCCGTTCAGCCTCATAGCGCAGAGGCGACTATCAACTGGGATCCAGTCTAGTAGTGAGTTTTCTGCCCTGGTGCTTAATGCTATACCTACACCTGCAAGACCACGAGAGCTAGCTATCGAATCTCCAGAAACTCGAAGGGTGAATTTTGCAGATTCACCAGATTGGTCAGGAGAGGTCAGGTGAATAACCACACTTGGGTCCTGTATGCGTGTCTCACAAACACAGCACACATCCATGCCTCGAGTTGCTAGAGTCTTTGCCAACGAAGCCTGTTGGCCAATTTGACGGAGGGTGCGGACATTGAAGGCTCCAATATGTAATTTGGAGCGTGGTTTAAGGAGACCAGGGATGCTGTTCTGTGGACTCAGATCGTTGTCGAAGGCTGCAGAGGTAGGAGAAATTGAAGATGATGCAGCATCATTAATTAAGAGACGTGAAGGAAGATTAGAAGGTAATGATGGAGGAGGAGGATAGCAGTCAGAAGAAACTTGGGTGCTGACAGAGTTGTGAGGGCGGTTGACACTTCCCGGCTGCCCACACCGTGGAAGGCTATTTCTTCTTAAGGTACCTGAAAGAGATTTGTGTGACCGCAGAGCCCATCGGACATCTGCTTGAGGCCTGTCACACCCAGCCTTTTGAGTATGATTATTTTGAATTTTTGTATTTTTGGGGCCGGATGAGCGAAAGGAAACGACAAGTGAACCAACACCGCCGGCCCGGCAGACCGTGGGGCGTGGTGGAGTGTGTTATTTTTGGGGCCGACCTTTTCTAACCCCCCCTTCCACTGAGAAGGCAGCATCAGCTTGGCACTGCTGGTCATCCAAGGGAAACACCTTACTGCTGTCACACCCCATCCAGCTAGCAGCAGTACGACTTCGCCCTCAGACCCCCATCATAGTGTAGCAATTTACACTAACGGTAACTGCTTTTCGTCTAACCACTACCCAACAGACCTTTCTGGTATGGTAGGACCTCGAGGGAACAAGCGTTCCACCAGCATAGCTCGTTGGGTCATTGTGATATGCAAGCCCGACCACCACGTCAAGGTAGCAGCTATCGGTCGGAAGAAGTGCACTAAACGCATTCTGTATTAGTACAACGAGGGTGAATATGACAGTGTACAGTCTACACACTGTGTTTACTGTCATATAAGAAATCATGATATGAGAGAGGCCGTGAACTCATATCTTCCACTTGGCTGGCGAAAGCACATAATCACCTAGGTCTGACTTGCCACCCCCTATTCACTGACATTCAGTGAAAGGCGTGTTGGAGACAAGGAGGTGGTTTTTAGTACAACGCCACCTGTTGTCCACTTCTAGTGTGTAGGAGGATAGTGTCGGAGTGAGGGATTTGTCTGAAGTGTTTTGCAGACCACGACTGATGCACTCACAACAGACAATGTTGTGGGTGATCACACCAATAGTTGGAAATATCTGCTCACATAGTACGAGTAGCAATACCATGTTCCATGTAGTTGACGGTTGTGCTGAGTCACCTCTGTAGCCTCTGTTATGTGTAAATCGTATGAACATGGATTGAGTAGTCAAGAACAACCCTTCCCATCTGTCCATGACAACATTGTATCAATGAATATTATGGTTTCCAACCGAGACATACGTGGTCATCGGTGAGGTAATCTCTGAATTTTATATTCCTGTATTTCTCCGTGTGTGCTGGTTGCCCTGTAGTTCATCCTCGATGTGCATTCAGTCTGATTTTCAGTGACATCCACCTTTCCCTTACATCGTCAACTGGACAGTTGAAACAAGTTATTGTATGCATGATATTGTTTCTATCCTACTTCCTCATTGGATATTTCACTTCGCTCGGTTTACTTTCATGAGCTTCATTTTGTCAGATGTGGTGCGTTGATGAAATCTCTGAGCATGCATATGCTATTGCAACCTGAACACCTCTCCATCTTACACCTAACAGGTTGAGTTCCTTTCACTCGACATTCCATCCACTGATCCTTAAGCAACATGCGTAATACACTACAATCTCGTCTACCGAAAGCTTATTGTCTCTGTTCGAGTCGCTCACGGATATCCAGCAAATGGATATTCATCAGATATCACATCCTACCTAGTCTCTTCTCCACATCTTCACCTACACTCTCATATATACATGTCATCTGTGGTTGCGATGGCTCGCTTCATTTGTGGCATATGAATAAACATGCAGTTGCCATACAAGATACATAATATGTGGTTATTTCAGATTGTTTCAGTAGAGCAACCAATCAGACTTTGTAGACATGCATGCGTCATTGATAATGAAAGAGTATGACTACTGAGAGTGAATAACCCCGATAGCGTTCACTTATCATGACTTTCCATGCTTCCACTTATAATAGTAAATGCTCTCATTTGAATAGAAAGATAGTGTACATAATATCAACCGCTTCATGTAGAACATGTAACAAGCGTGACTCACATCAAACATAGGAGCAGTAGAAACAAACAAAAACGGTCTGAAAACTTCTGCGCATCTTTGTACGTCACCTTATACTAAACCTTATTTCTCTTTGATATAATCATCTTTGCACTACATATGGTTGCGGAAGGTGAAGATTTTAAATTCGTCATGCACCCACTAATAAATGCATTAACAACGCCTTGATATTAGTCTTCAAAATGTGCCACACTAAACAGGTGTGAAGAAAATATCAGATATGAGAAAATCTGTGTACGAAGATTTTACTGCACTTCGAAATTATCGAAATCTTTATGCATACGAAATATTCCGATTGTACTCTGATTTGAACGTCATCCATTCTCCCTACATTCAAATATATACGGATGCATATTATATTCTATGCTTACCTTCCGACTTAGAACTATAGCTACAAAAAAAATAATCCTAAAATCAGTTAAGAGAATGCCTGAGTCGATGCATCTGTTCATGTGGTCATTTCGACACTCATTACCTCTCTCACTTGAATCATCCATATATAGATAATTGAGCGATCTCCAGATAAATCACTGAAATGTAATCGTCTTGCACATAGTATGGACATTGTAAAATAGCACATGTGGTGATGGACGATGAACTGGCCGGTCAGCACTAGCGAAGCAACTATCCGTGATTTCACTGACTGTTTTCCACCGAATTCCTTTGAAATTTCTAACTTTACATGCCAAATTACTCTGATTGCAGGCTGAAGTTTTGAATAATCGGTTAATGCAAGACATCTCATTTATTTACATCAAAGTATTCAATAGGAATTGAATCATGAATGTAAATTTCACCTCGAAATCTTAATATACCTACTGAAACAAAGCTCTGTATAGTCTAAAATACTGGATTGCATAATTAAATCTTATGTAGGTACCACCTGCCATTTCGTCGCATGTTCATATCACTTGACTTAAACTCAGATATGTGATATGCATCGTCAATCGAACATTGAACTTCTGGTCATGAATGAATATATCGGCTTTCCAACTGTTCGACTGAGTTGCCACACCCAACTTAGTATAACGAGATGTCATGTAAACTGTAAACCAACAGCAGTGATAATAGCCTTACTGCATGATTGTATGATTTCGAGTGAAGCAGTCTGTTTAAGCTGAAGAATGCCATTGAAATGTATCCAAATTACTCACCATTTCATGTTTCTTTCTCATTACATAAACATGTGCTTGAAGTTAACGGCTATACTTGGCGACTCGAGTACCTGCATGCATTACTTTAACAGAAAGAAAGTTACGAATGTATCCTCATCATTATTGAAATCTTGATCAAATCATCTCGGTAATCTTTTCCTACAGGATAAAGGACGAGCGAAAATTTGGTGCAAACATTCTCTTTCAAGATAAGCTTAACGTGTGAGTATTCAATGAAATAATTCTGTTTACAAACTAATTAACTAATCAAATAAATATTTAATTAATTAATCAATTAACTGAGTAACTAACTAACTAACTAACTAACTAACTAACTAACTAACTAACTAACTAACTAACTAACTAACTAACTAACTAACTAACTAACTAACTAACTAACTAACTAACTAACTAACTAACTAACTAACTAACTAACTAACTAACTAACTAACTAACTAACTAACTAACTAACTAACTAACTAACTAACTAACTAACTAACTAACTAACTAACTAACTAACTAACTAACTAACTAACTAACTAACTAACTAACTAACTAACTAACTAACTAACTAACTAACTAACTAACTAACTAACTAACTAACTAACTAACTAACTAACTAACTAACTAACTAACTAACTAACTAACTAACTAACTAACTAACTAACTAACTAACTAACTAACTAACTAACTAACTAACTAACTAACTAACTAACTAACTAACTAACTAACTAACTAACTAACTAACTAACTAACTAA
This sequence comes from Heterobilharzia americana, assembly GCA_944470555.2. NCBI lineage: Eukaryota > Metazoa > Platyhelminthes > Trematoda > Strigeidida > Schistosomatidae > Heterobilharzia > Heterobilharzia americana. Next base: position 1,524 of record CALYCZ020000097.1, on the reverse strand, counting down.
CTAACTAACTAACTAACTAACTAACTAACTAACTAACTAACTAACTAACTAACTAACTAACTAACTAACTAACTAACTAACTAACTAACTAACTAACTAACTAACTAACTAACTAACTAACTAACTAACTAACTAACTAACTAACTAACTAACTAACTAACTAACTAACTAACTAACTAACTAACTAACTAACTAACTAACTAACTAACTAACTAACTAACTAACTAACTAACTAACTAACTAACTAACTAACTAACTAACTAACTAACTAACTAACTAACTAACTAACTAACTAACTAACTAACTAACTAACTAACTAACTAACTAACTAACTAACTAACTAACTAACTAACTAACTAACTAACTAACTAACTAACTAACTAACTAACTAACTAACTAACTAACTAACTAACTAACTAACTAACTAACTAACTAACTAACTAACTAACTAACTAACTAACTAACTAACTAACTAACTAACTAACTAACTAACTAACTAACTAACTAACTAACTAACTAACTAACTAACTAACTAACTAACTAACTAACTAACTAACTAACTAACTAACTAACTAACTAACTAACTAACTAACTAACTAACTAACTAACTAACTAACTAACTAACTAACTAACTAACTAACTAACTAACTAACTAACTAACTAACTAACTAACTAACTAACTAACTAACTAACTAACTAACTAACTAACTAACTAACTAACTAACTAACTAACTAACTAACTAACTAACTAACTAACTAACTAACTAACTAACTAACTAACTAACTAACTAACTAACTAACTAACTAACTAACTAACTAACTAACTAACTAACTAACTAACTAACTAACTAACTAACTAACTAACTAACTAACTAACTAACTAACTAACTAACTAACTAACTAACTAACTAACTAACTAACTAACTAACTAACTAACTAACTAACTAACTAACTAACTAACTAACTAACTAACTAACTAACTAACTAACTAACTAACTAACTAACTAACTAACTAACTAACTAACTAACTAACTAACTAACTAACTAACTAACTAACTAACTAACTAACTAACTAACTAACTAACTAACTAACTAACTAACTAACTAACTAACTAACTAACTAACTAACTAACTAACTAACTAACTAACTAACTAACTAACTAACTAACTAACTAACTAACTAACTAACTAACTAACTAACTAACTAACTAACTAACTAACTAACTAACTAACTAACTAACTAACTAACTAACTAACTAACTAACTAACTAACTAACTAACTAACTAACTAACTAACTAACTAACTAACTAACTAACTAACTAACTAACTAACTAACTAACTAACTAACTAACTAACTAACTAACTAACTAACTAACTAACTAACTAACTAACTAACTAACTAACTAACTAACTAACTAACTAACTAACTAACTAACTAACTAACTAACTAACTAACTAACTAACTAACTAACTAACTAACTAACTAACTAACTAACTAACTAACTAACTAACTAACTAACTAA
>CALYCZ020000094.1:0-12498 GCA_944470555.2 Heterobilharzia americana | reverse complement strand
TGAGAAATTGCCATGCAGTCAGCTATTTCTGACCTAAACATGAACAGTAAAAACTACTTGAAGGAGTAACGAAATCATTGGCCGTTAAGGTAACTTGAGACTGGTAACTTCATGCCAGAGATACAAATTTCTGCTCTGTACGTCAGTCCTAACCATCTTAAAGTCTAGCTGAATCCAATTACCTACATTCAGCCATTCACAATTACTTGATTTAAACTTTCTGCATCTTTTGATGCTTCATATTTAATTCCAGCTAATTCCATTTTGCATCAACGTACTTTCTTATAAATTATGACGAATATTTGTAGCTCAGGGTAAAGATGTTCTGAGTGAGTTGTTGTCAGAACTAGAATTTTCGTTACTAAACGCCCCAATATCGCGTTAGACATTTTTATCAAAGCATCAGAGGTTCACAAGAAATTGAAGTCATTGCTTGGTTATAGATATTTACAACATGCTGCCTCCTCTGCATATAATCTGATTGGCCGCTTGATGAGTGTATAGACGTACGTTGATTGTTTTCATCGCTTTGGCAACGACCTATACTGTACTACAATTTCCATACCAGAACAGTTTGTTGTGAAAGTTACAAGTGGTTAGTAATTTTCACTTTTCAATAAAATGGTAGATGGTGCAAATCCTCTTTAGGGCAAAACCATATTTAAAAGTTGTTCTGATGATATTTCTGTGCATAGTACCAATCTAGTTACTTCCTTATTAGATACCTGAGTCTAGTCTTATCAAAGCTTCTTCCTTTGAAAATGTAAACAGGTCATAAATATTGGGATTATAAGTTGCTTTCGAACAACTTGAGCATTCTGTCTAGGCTTCCCGTATCCATCATATGTTTACATATAGGACTTTCGAACTCTTTGATCTCATGACACACAATCATACTTCTTAATGTTTATGAGATGCCTTTTTCCTTCTCAGCAATTAAGGTAAAGTGGATTATTTTCATCTATTGGCTATGAGGAATCAGTTCCAAGAGCTATTATGAGCGTGCACAACTGAGAAGTCTCAAATGCGAACGAAGTAACTGTTCAAGGCTTTTTGGTTTATAACATTTCTCTAGCCCATATCAATCCATGACGACAGTGATCTTGACATCGTGTAGCTGTTTAAATCTTTGAGTAATTGAAGAAAAGACGAGAAAATATACTACATTCAATACATCTCGTAAAATTTTTCATTCCTATCTGTCTGTTTTTCGTTCATGAAGGAAACCGACTGCATGAGAATTCTCAACGTTATTCAACACACGACAATAATTTATAATAAATCATATTACAGCATTATAGACCTTATTCATGCTGTATAACATCTAGCTGACCTCAGAAATATTCATTATACGCTTTACTTTGCATTCAAAAAAACAAAATAACTAGAGGTATATCACTGGTATGTTGTTTGCTGTGCAACTTCGGGAATAAAAGTAAATTAATGAAACAAGAAAGAAAAACAAGACCGAATTGTTTGCAACAGAACAAATGAATGAAATCAATAACTCACCTATTGTCAGTTGAGTAGATTCATATGTTTGGGAATAGATACAACATAATTGGACAAAAATAATTGATGTGATGTAAAATATCATGTGTTTATGATTATGGTGTGTGTATGAACGCCGGTGTTTGAATGAATATAAAATGAGAATCAATTATTCACTTGATTGATTTTGACTAATAACAGTAATGAATCAGTAAATCTGAAAAGAAAACATGAAAAAGACTAACTAAGGTAATATATAACAGCCAGATTATATAAACTAAAAATTTACTCAAAAATAAATTAAAGGTGAAAATGAGAATATTTAATTTGTTATTGCAGATAGTATTCCCTTTCTAGCCGTCCAGTGAGCTTTATTGTGAGTGGATTTATCGACGTGAAAGCAACTGTGATCACAAAGTGTTACCTCCTTCTAAAAGAGTTGGAAACTCTTGATGAGTCTTTTTTGGTGATATTCACAGTGATCTGACATTACAGTGTCCTTTAGAGGCTTTATAACAATTCATCAAAAAATCAAGGGACTTCTCAGAGTGCGAAAAATTCGGTCACTAAAAATGACAAATCAGCGATACCACATGGCAAAAGCAAATTATCACAGTTACTAGTTCATCTAACTGGTGACCAGGAAAGTCATTTAAACACATTTTAGTTTTTAGCAGCTTTCCTATGTAAACCTTGAAATCACTGACTGCAACATTCACACTGATGTCCCACGAAGTAGCGTAAACATCCTTCAGTAGAATTTCTACTTCACATATTTTAGCCTGTGAATCATAAATAGACTTCAAGAGATAATTTGATGGGTATGAACTTTTAATAAGTATTTGAAGCAAAGCTAAATGTTGAACTGTCTTCATGAATCTACCGTTCCATTCTTCTTCTTCTATAACAGGACCTATTTCTTCATTTAGGAGTAGTATTGACCAAGGGATACACTTAAGGTTAACCGGTCTAATGAACCAGAATATTCTCTACCTAATAAGTACAGAAAAGATATAAGTTGGAGTACTTGCACATAATATCGTTTTGCTTATAAGACAGGATTTTTCAGCCTAGGAGGTGATTGTTTTGCTAGAAATAATAAAGCAAGAAGTAATCTAGATTAAAAGGATAGTGTGTGGAGTTCTCATTCCAAAAAATAATATGTCTAATGAGTAGACCAGTAACTTTGTATAATTCCAGTGATTTGATTGGACTGAGAGCATCTGGCTACGTCACTAAAATACTGTGAGATGAATAATTTCGATTTTCAGTCTAGGCATATTCTCATATATTTGAATAACTTGACTGAGTGATAGTTAAAACAAGCTTAAACATTTTAGTCAAAACAATTAGGCATCATTGTGAACGGAATCATAAATATACTGAAACTAACATATTGTCTAGATCCGAAACACAAACTACCCAACTGAATAACAATCCTGGATATATTAGTGACTTTTCAGAGATGAATCTATTATTGTTCTGATGAAAAGTTGTGACCATCGACACTAGTCACTGTTAGAAATGAAAGTAAACACCGGTCGAAAACATCAGATTTTGATGCCAACGTAACTGAGATAGTCACGAATTCAAATGGTAGTCGGGCAAAACGTTTGGTGATTGAAGTGAAATAAAAATGTGGTCAGCAGTCACGCCTCGTAGCTCACTTGGCAGAACACCAGGCCAGAAACCCAGTGATCGCTGGTTAAAGTTCCATGGTGGTCCAACTTTTCATTTCACCCTCAATAAACACGCAGTATCAATACCAGTCTGCCAAACCAAGGCTCTCTAAGATAGTCAAGACGATAACCAATAGTATGCTCCCCTTCCAAGTTAGATCTGAATCTGGATGAGAAGTCCTGATTGGGCAGCAAGTGTGAGTACGATCAAATGATAGTAACGTGCCACGAATTAACATGGCATTCGGTCAAAATCTTTGGTGACTGAAATGAAATAAAAATCTTGTCAGTAGCCGGTCCCCGTAGTTCAGCTGGTAGAGCATCGGGCTGTAAACCCGCTGGTCACCAGTTTGAATCCCGCTGCAATCCAAATCTTCATTTCACTTTCAACCATCACCCAATACCGTAACTAAGATAGATGATAGCTGAGAAATGCAGATCACTGAATTCCAATTCGGTAACTAGTTAGTAGCGTGCTTGTCACATGTTGTCACACATTGCTCAAAAGTTCTAAAATAGGGTAAGACAGCCGTTCAGTGCACTTTGGAATCTAGTGCTCCATTACCTGGTGTAGATTCACTATAAAAATTGTTCATTACATTTTTCACTGAAGAAACGAACAACAAATATGATTTTGAAAATTGGTACCTACTTTGTGAAACTATATGCAATAAGTGTTGAGTGATACTTAGAACTTCTCACCAAAGTGTGCTCTGTAGATGCTAATATATATATATATATATATATATATATATATATATATATATATAAAGTGAAAATGGATAAATAGATAAGCAATTAGTGCTTAGGTAACTGTTGATTATCAGAACATTTAATGCGAGTAAACTCATGGTGATTCTTCATGGTCATGAAACCTTGACTGGTCAAAAGTGCATGATGTACTCTAGAGCACAACCAACCTTATTTTATTTCTAAATAGCTATTTTAGGTCATAAATTCAAGTAACTTAGTGAAACGTAACTTTAGAAGGCATAGGGAATCACCATGAGTGGGAAAATATTGCTGTTTCTAGTTTTCAAATGTACTTATTTTCTAGCAATAATATGAATTTATAGTTAGATAGTGTGGATGAATCGGAAATAAACTTTTGATCACGGTACCTGGTTTTTCATGTTTGGGTACTACTGGTAAATTGCTTTATTTTGCACATTAAGAAAACTAAAAACACTGTGATATGGCTATTCCATGCATAAGTTAGTAACAACCAGTTGTGATTACTTCATGAAAAATAGTCAGGAAGCTTATGATTATCTGTACGAGTTAAGTAAACAGTCGGCAAATCTAAAGATTGAAGCCTTCTTAACCGCACCCTATTGAACACTCTTTCGACCTTCAACGGATTCAGCTGCAATTTTTGCTTGAGTTTATGTAACGAATATCGCAGCTACTGTAGTCAACTCTATTGCATAATGTCATTTATCTTACTTGCTTCATCTTCTTTGCCTAAAATTAGCTCATCAAACTTCATGTTCCCATGAGGAACTAGTGATGTCCGAAAGACATCAGTAACCCCACATTTATAACATTCTCATGTCTTCTATGTTTGACAGCCATGTTTTTCTTTTCTGAGTGGTACATAGTGGACTATCCGACAGCTGACTAATTCACTGACAGATACTCAAATGTTGTATCTACACCACAAGTGGTATAATTTGACAAAGCTAAAACAAATGTTTTCAATTCATCTTATTTTCTGTTGTCGGAATTTTAAATCTTTTTCCAGTAGAATACAGGTATACTAATTCTGTCTTTTCATGTAATAATATACCCATAGTTCTTATACAAAAAGGTATGACAGTTTTCCGAGTTAACACGTTGCTGACCGATTCAAAAATGCTCTGCGTAAATTATGGATATAAATATATTATGCACACACACACACATACATGCAACCAATATAATAAGTGAATTGAAATAATGGTATAAGATGCGCATAAATGTTAGAGAAAGAAGAGGGATAAGGAAAATGAATAGGTGTTATACCAACTATAAAAATTGGTTATTTTAAACGAAAATAAACTATTAATTAACATAGCGGATATTAACTAAAGATAATAGTGAACGAATATCTACTTGTTCTTACTTGACAAACAAACTGTCTACCTAGTTTATTAATTCTAGTCAGCAAGAAGCTGATACATTGGCTACTACCTGAATTATACTTCTAGTCACTGCTGAAAGTTTGTGTCAAACTTGCAGGTCAGATGAAAATATGATATTGGTGCAAAGGTCAAAATTCTAACACAACGAAGTGGATTAATTCAGATACAAGCCATATCTAACAAAACTTCAAGTCTTAGAGCTTCCCTTAGAGTAATTCAGTGGAATTCAAAAAAATGGTGTTCAAAGCCTTACTATATGTTAGCTCATTGGTTGGTGGAAATCTTGAAGTGTTTTTAAAAAAAAAGGAAACTCCTGCATCATGCGTAGGCTACAAATTTCCATACAAGGATAATGAACTTCATCCATTGAAGTTAATCAAATAAGTATAAATTGCCACTTAACTGTCAGCCTGCACAACTGAACAATGATGGATTGTAGACAAATTGTTTAATTACTAGATGAGTGAACAGGAAGAAATGAAATAGGTAAGTTTAAGATAATCTCATTAAGGAGACCCTAAGGGATCACAGTTTATTAAATATGACAGATCAGTAAAAGTGAAATTCCCGCTAAGAATTTCGCTTAGCAGATTCGTACAAAAAAGAAAGTGACGTGAAATAAATTTTTGGATACGAAAACATTTAGAAAGGTTAAATTTACTGTCATCAATCATTCAATGTTTAAATTTTTTTTAAAAACGCTTCTTATTGCAGTCACCTAATTAATAACGGTTGTCTGATGAGTTTTTCATTTTCTACATGAAGCATTATACGCTCATGAACTTTGTCAAAAAGAAATATGACAACTTAGTAGGGTTAAAAAAAGACAAATAGAAAAGTGCTTACAGATACAGTCTACTGTTTTCAATATACTGAAAAAAACAAAAGAACTATTCCAAACCCATTAGAAAGTAACACCAATCGTCGAGATTTCTGATAGATTCTTCGTAAAATACTTCTCTTAACAATGAAGTTGCTTTAAATTAAAAGTTTCTAGTCAAGTTTCATACTACCATCTTACACCAATATAAATGTCAGTTTCCTTAATATGCATGTCGAGTTCAATAAATATCACGCTTATGCCTTAGTTTCAACTTCAAACAAGACATTTATCAGTGAAGATGTAGTAACATAGATTGTGAAAGATTTACTTTTAGAAGTGAAATTAAGTTTATTTGTTGGTTTGTAACGACCAATTGATTTCACAGTAGCTTCACCAGGGACATTATTTGGAGATCCATCGAGAACCTAAGATCACTGCTTCATCCTAAAACGGGACTCCAAAACAACGCGCACCCCTGACTCCACAATAAATCCAACTCAGAACCATCAAGTCCCATGTCGAACAAGTTACCATTCAACTACGCTCGAAGCATGTTAATATGTAGAAAATTATTTACATGCAATACACCATAACAATAATAATGATAATAATTAATGCAGACATAGTATTGATAATGATTCAAGATAACCAAAGTGGTTGACAAATAATTAAATTCTGTTAGGTAATGGACTACCGCAGATATGAAAAAAATGTGTGCGATGGCTATTATAGTACTCCCACTCATCACTAATCTTTCAAAAAGAAATCATCAATCTTCGAACTTATGGATACCATTATCTCATAAGCTATGTAAGCAAAAAATGCATACGGCCTACTTCTCCTTCTCATTATATACTAATCTCTATATCGCGTATTTAATCAGCGTTCGTCTCAATCAGGGGGATAATATAAATTTCAGGAACACTCTCTTTGAAATATCTGTACTTCCCAACATACGTCTTGTGAGGTTATATTACGGTGAGATATAACTTCCTTGTTTATATCTCTGTGGCAGAGTAAACTTCAGTGACGAAGATATTCTAAAAATATTTGAATTTACACGTGAATCAATACTGTTAGGTATCTCAGTCGAAACAAAAGTTTTGCAGGAGATAAAAATACATAAATAGATGCATCTTAAATTTTCGATTGTATCTTAAATCCCAGTTTGATTTCATAGTTAAAGGACGAGTCTTTAGATGTATCTCGTCACATGTGCGAGATATTGTTCGTCAATAAAGCTATTAATATACTTTTTTGTGCATCATGCTGGCTGAATAATAACTGCTGAGTATTCCATAAAATGGCATATTGCGAATGAAAACTATTAAAGTTTCAAAAATCCTTGTTTTCACCTAAGCAGCAATAACAAAAATAATCAAAAATTCACTAAAAGCAAACAAGTGTTTCTCAGACTTATCCCGTAGTCCATTACAGTAATCTGATCCTACTCATTGTTCACTGAATTTACTACTCATCTTTTCAAGTGCTTTAATCCTCTCTGGTAATGTAAGATATTTTCATAGTCTATCTCATAAATATTGAAATCATAACAGAGCCATCAAAAGCTAACTTTAGTGCAGTGAAAATTAGATAGCTTACAAAGATAAATGCATTAAATCCGGAGAACTATGTTGCGTTCAGCAATACAAAGTTGCACCAAATTTCAAAATCTTGTCAAAAAGTTTCTTAGTGTAGTCATTCTCTTGGTGAACATCAAGTAAACTGCTGTTGTGAAGCTTCAAGAAAATGTTCAAAACACTCGTTTCACAAGTTTGCCTACAGCAGTTCCGTCCAGCCAAGCCTTACTTTTGCACATTCTTTTTGTGTGGAACTCACCATCTGTTGAAATGAGTACAGTTAAGGGATATCACTGTTTTTGAAAGACTTTTGGTGTTAACCACACTATAAGGGTTTTCCCAATTACAAATCCAATCCCTGTGTTAAATGGAAAAACTTGCTTTTATTTCTCTGCAGATACAGTTTACTTAATATGTTGCTCCCACTCATACTGTTTTAACCAGTAAGCTCAGCGTCACAATCCTCGATTCAAAACATTGTTTCCAGAAAATTAGTAACCCTTCACTTTCATTCAAGCAATGGGAAAAATTGCCATCTTGAAATACTAAGGAAAATCGTCCAGATAACCACTAAACCTACATTGCAGGCCATTCAGTCCGTTTTTAACTACGGTGGTAGCTGATATCGGTTTCAAGAAGCATCATTCATCTTAACGTTGTAAGTAAACCTTACTAATGAGTGCTGATGAGCGCTAAATCAACGTCCGGATTCCTTAGTTAGCTATCCACCATCGAACAAACCAAAAAGCAATGTCGAGTCTCAATATAACAGCCAAATAAAACATGTGGTAGAAAATTTGTTCAGTATATTACACCAGTCAATTTGGCATTGACAATTATCCCCTAATCGATCTATGCATCAGGTTGCCGTTTCCAAATTTATAGTTTAATATCAGCATACATCTTTTTAAGAGGAAATTAGCAGTAGGCGTCTATCTGTAAGCATACTATTTATAATGTTTCTTCATCAGAAGACACCATAATGCATTCCAAAGCAATAACTTTTCTAAGTATGAAAGCCTTATTTGACTCACACCAGGTTAGCCTTTTAATGAACACTTAGTAACGCAAAGTATTTAAATGTGTTAATGCCTAATGCAGGACTGCCTTTAGGATGAGTTAAAATGACGAAATTAGCAGAAATCTTGAAATTTTTAGATTGATCCATGCCTTTTGATAACTGTCAGAAAAATCTATTGTCAGTTCATAGATAAATTATTGTTAATGAAAAACAAATTGTTGTTTGTTTGATGTTTCCAAACTTCAATGCTATCCTGTTCATGTCAGCTGTGTGATACATATTTTAGTTGTGAAACCAATCTATTCTAAGTTGTTAAAAATGAGTTATCTTAAACTTCCAGTACCTAGAGGCAAAGGCTGAATTAATAAAAAAAACCAATAGTTTTTGCATATATTTACCCAGAAGAATTTTAATCACGGTGAATGCTACTTTTAAAGATAGCTAAAATCTAAGAATTTTAGCTTCAAATGGTTGGGATACATAGAACATCAGACTCATATCTACCGGCTGGATTTTATGGTTTGTTCATGGGTTTTACTATTATATTTAACCATTTAATGTATAATTAGCAGTTATTTCATTTCAGTGATAAATTTGATGACTAATTTTTTCTTGCTCTTCCAAGTTATTATGGAATACACGTGCAAAGTTAGATGACCAGCAGTTTGGTCTTCTGACAGGCATTTGGTTCTCCTGTTGGGATGGTCACATTGTGGCATCATCAACTCAGCAGGATAAAAGATTTGAGCGAAACATAAATCCGGTCAACCTATGTACTTTGCTGTTCATTAGACACTGAGGCAGTATTTCTAAACACAAGCATTTAATCGTAGATTTAATACTGGCGACTTCGTCGAATGACTGGCTTTTCATATGCAAAACAAGAAAATAAAACAATTATGTTGTTCTGCTAGCACTTAGAAACGTAACTAAAATAACTGAGGAATAGCAGAGGAATCCAGGATATGCATTTCATCCTACTTGGAACTCGTCAACTGAATTCACCACACCCCAGTGAGTGATATAGTCCCCACTGCAACTCGAACCTCATACGCATCGCTTCAAATGCCAAAGCGTTATCTACTTGGCCACCAAGGCACGGTAGTGACCTACTGTAAAATGAGCATCATAACAATAAATATTCAGGCAACATCTAGGCATCCATATATAAACTCATATGCCAACAGAGGTCGGTCAGTTCGATCCAATATAACTTTGTCTACACTATCTGCAACCATATACTAGTTGAGAGAGACCACGCTCAGCCCTACCCTAACCAGTATCATAAGATAGTGCCCATTAGTAAGCATTCAAGGCAATCATTGACGAAAATTTGATTGCTTATATAGAATTTCAGAGCTTAAATAGAAGTTGGTGACAGGATGACCATAAAGATTTGAAAACAAACAACTTTATTATACACATGGGCATAATTTAAATTGGCGTGCAATTTACCAATATTATTTGTTCAAAAACGCTTTTAGTGTTGTTCTAAAGAGTAGTTCAACATTTTCTTAGAAGCAAGAAATCTAAATTCAAGTCCTCACCTATAGTTTTCCCCGTTCTACGGCATTTGTATGTGCACAACAAAGCATTTTATACTCACAGGTGCACATCGATCAACCTTGAATTCCAATTTTATAAGCAGTGGGCGTGTCTATTTATGCGTATCCCGTTAAAGCGCTTAAATGTCAAAACTTCAAAAGGAACTAACTTCGTTTGACTAAAAAGAAAAGCAATGAAAAAACAATTGATTTCAAGATGGTTTACATGTCGGATGTGCACTAGCTAAAGACATTAAAAATCTGTTAGCTGTAGGCAGTTGTTTTACCCTCGTTTGGAACTCCTCTACGGTTTAAACCTATAAATTGTTACATGATCTACTTGACTACAGTCAAGCTCTTCGGCGAGGTGATCGGCTTTCAGTCACTTGGTTGGAATCTTATTGTCTATGTGCTTCTACCTATCTTGGTTCGTAGTTCAGAACATCCGTCAATGACGATGTCAAAGACGACTGTCTACCTTCACATCACACTTTGATTGTTATGCATGTTACCGTTTTCATTAGAAACTACGGAAACGAAAGATTGAAATCACCATGAAGTCAAGGAGAATCTAGAATTTTGTATGATAATAATACTTATTTTTGTACCCAGGGCCACTTACTTGATCTCTTATAATTCTAGACTTTCATTTTCGAAGTAACACCAAACATCTCCTCTTAACGCAACCTAAATTGTATGCCAGTCATACAAAGTACCAATTACTTTAGTGAATGCTGACATCAAACTTTAGAAACACTCGGAGCGCATCATCATATGTTTAATCTTAGAAATCTAAATGTACAGCATTCTTTATATCATGAATCGTACGCTTGACTCGAAACAACTCAAGTCACATAAAGTACACGGCAGAATTGTGTTAATAAATAACGTTGCTTGTATTTCTCACTCGATGATTTGACTACGGTAAATAATCAAGAATCCATGCCTAGATTAAACACTATCGGATGATCACTTTGCAGAAATAAAATTCAACTTTACAGTACATGTCTGCTTGAGTGTGGGACATATTAGGTTCAAGGAACATTCTGCACCTAAATAGTACTTATATGTGCGAAAGCAGCTCCTCACTGACTGAGGTAAACATATGGTTGAAGTGTTTTTGGTAATAAATATACTAATAGCAGAACTTTATGGTTAAACCCCAAAAAGATAATGAAGAACTAAATAACAGAAAGAGGTATTTGTATCCCATACAACTAGGAGAATCATTTTACGCACCTTAAAAACTACACGAACATTGTGTGACTGGTGATTCCTGCGACGACTTTCTGATTTTCAAGCCGAAAGCTTTGGTATACAACATCACAGTTGTGACATCAGGGAGGACAAACAATTACATTTATACAGAGACTCTCCAACTTCATTATCGAAGACTGACAACCTCCGTAGACGATGAAAATCTAATCGAAATTCTTACAAAGAGTTACTTTACATGCATCATGGAACTGGCTTTCCTACGTGATCGAACAAAAGATGGTGCCCAAAAGTACTTCAGCTTTGGAAAATTCGAACTGAATTCAGTGAGTAGTCCCATTCATTAAATCCAAGCAATGGCTGATCTCTATGGACTAATTTATTGCCAGAAAACTCAATTTGTGACTTGATTTATCCCAGGCAATAGTTTGTAATTATCAATTTATACTTAGGAAGTAAACCGATTATTGTTGTGTACAAGTATATTACGAATGCAAGAATCTTTTAAGTGTCGTAACTGGTGTGTTTTACTCCAGCCCATTGATTAACCTCCCGAAAGGACCAGACCGAGACACGTGTGCAATTATTTGAAGCCACAAGTGGTGTATGAAATTAAAAGTAACCCATAAAATAATGTACTCAGTAGTTAAAACTAGCCAAGTGACCAATTTATTTCACATTGTTAACTGTTATACTATGAGTTATTATATTTAATGTGATATTTATTTGCGCGTAACACGTAACTGCTGATGAAGTCAGCTAGCATTCTGACAAAACCCTTCTTAGGTTGATATTCATCAAGAAGTGACATCAGTTAGAGAACCGTTGGAAACTTGGGAGTGCTGGAAAGCTGTTTCGTCCTAGTGTGAGACTCCACAGCAGTGTACACCAACCACCCCGTCGGCCATCGAACCCTGGACCTTAAGGTTTCGCGACCAGAACGTTACCATCAGAATTCAGAAAACACAAAAAAATTATCGTCTTCCTGCTGAGCTATAAGTAATCTTGTCTTCTTCTAAATC